>CAIGRF010388413.1:198081-217267 GCA_903798235.1 Fraxinus ornus | reverse complement strand
CCACATAACACCTAGTTTGAAAAATATATCCAAAATCGCCATCCATCCCTGTATATAGATTTTCTCACGATGTCAGGAAATAGATATCTAATATCAAGATGATGAATTAGACATAGATGAGTAATAAGGAATTTGTTTTCTTACTCAGGAACACAAGAGAAGAAAGAAAGATTTTTTTTGGACTCGGTACAAATGAACAGTACCGTATGGACGAACATTATTATTATTATTATTATTTTATAAACTCAAAATTGGACTACGAGATCAACAGAACAAACGAATTATGATGCAACATTTCACAACTAAAAAAAGTCGAATGAGGTTTGTCATGAAAATTACTTTATTCTATAAGGATGGTGTAATACACAGAAGCATGGAAGATCGCAAATATTCAATAATATTTCGGGCTTCACTCCATTTTGATCCACAGTTCCTCCATCCAAGCCTTCAAACTTACTACCCGTTAAGGCAACATCACTTAGTGTGCATGACAATGTAATAGCATCAATTAATTGACTGAAGTGCTTCTTGTTGAAAATTTCAACAATGATATTTTAATCGGAAACGATGAAAAGAAACTCTTGAAGTTTTTTCTTTTGGAATCAGGATAATTTCTGTAAATTGAGGAGGGTTTGTCTTCAAAAATTGAATCACGTTTTGTTTTGGGTTTTGTGTGTGCGTGTGTTCATGGGTCGGGGGTTATAACGTAAGAATTACATTCTTAAATTGTTTAATTGATTAATAAAGTATTAATCAAATTAGTTATTTTTTTTTAAGGGTATTGGACCTGTATAGAGTTTTAAAATCCACTGTTATCAAACCACATAAATTTACCGAACTCTCCCCCAATCACCAAATCACGGCTCTATTAGAAAACCTAACCCCATATCTTTTGCTCTCCATATATAACTGCCTGTGTTCAACCGTACATAGGCCCACCCGGTTTCTTTGAATTGGAAAAAATCCGAGATTAGTCGCGGTGTGATCTTTGCAGATCTGGTGCTTCTTTGTAAGTTCTTTTGGTAATTTTATTTTGATCTGCCGAGCTCTAAAGAATTCTTGACGAGTTCGGCTTGTGTTGGTACATTCTTTTGAATTTGTGTTTTCCTTCTTGTTAATACTGTTTAAATATTAACAGGTTGATTTTAGGGTTTTGATTTACTTGTGTCCCCTTTCATATGTTCTGGTTAATTTCTCTTTCTCCTCTCTACTTTCGTAATTGACACACGTTTGACGTTTTGTTTGAAGTTATATTTTTGTTTTCCAATTCATCATTAATGAAGTTGATTGATTTTAGGTTTTGCTATCTTTATCTCCTATCAACTTTTGTAATTGAAGAAATACGTTCTGTATGAAGTTGTATTATTAAGTTTTTTTTCTAGTTGTTGATTTTCCAATTCATCTTTAACGAAGTCGATTGACTTTAGGGTTTTGATTTTCTGGATTTTTTTTTTATATTTTTGGTTGAATTTAATCTTCCTTTTTACTATTTTACAATTGAAAGATTTGTTATGCTTTGCGAGTTTGTTAATTTTAAAACTAAACTTTTTAGGCTTATAAACTTGAAATTTAACCGGGAAGCAGGTTCTGTATGTGTAGAGATGGAAAGTCCTGAATTTTCAATGTCTATACATTTTTTTATTTTTTATTTTTGGTTAAAAGCTGGTAAAAAAGTTTTATGTTCTTACATGGAATCTTGTTTAAAATGAATTGGAAGTAAATTATGTTTAAATAAGTTGGAAGTAAATTATTTCATTCAAGTAAGGTAAAAGGATGGACAATCTGAAGCTACACTTACATATACTTTTTAGGGTTTTATGTCGTGGACATATAGGTACATATACGGACTCGTGCACATTCTTCGGAGCATTATGTATAAAATGGTGATCTGGTATTCAGGCATTCCTGTGCAAAGCGAGGCATAAACTTCAATGTAAACCAAAAAAAATAAAGAAAATAAAAAGTTACTAAAATGCGAAATAAGCTCATAATAAATCATAAAAACTCTTCAAAATTTAAATAGAATAATTTAAACCTATAAAGTAACAAAAAGGAAACTATTAGTTTAGTTGGTGGAGCAATGGATTATTCCCAAAGCTGTCTATGAGAAACATTTTTTAATATTTTAGTTGTAGCTGATTCCCAAGGAGGGTTAATAGGGTGGCACAATTTTTTTAATGTTTTAGCAATAGCTAGTGAGGCAATGGGCTATTTACAAAGTTGGTACCATGGGAATTTTTAATATTTTTGCCAACACCTAAAGCAAAGTAAATAAGTCTAGAGAATTAAAGAGTGCGTGCCTCACAAGCGAGGCATGTCTCCAGAAAATGACATACAATCAGTGCCTTAATGTGTTTTTGCTTGCCGTGCTTTGAGGCGTTGAGATTTATTAAACAATGGGAGCATTTTTTATGACATGGGTCAGAAATTGGAAATGTCTGATCTGGTTTTCACTAGTGGGAATTTCTGTTAAACAGAATACTTATTTTAATTAATGAGATGTGGGCGGAAATTGAGGGTTTTCTGAATTCGGATTGTTTAGACTAACTCTTTACGATTTGGGATTTCATGCACTCGCATCATTTTGCTAATAAGTATGCTTTGCTGCAGGCAATTCCTGGTAGATTAAATACTTTTTGTTGCTTCTGAAGTTTCATTGATTGGACTTGATTTTTTCAACACTTGTTTGATGGACGATGGCTATTCCAATGGATGATTACAAGGAAAATTCGTCAAGGGAACGTGTTCAGCGCCTTTTCAACAAGGTATATGTGTGCTTTAGTCCAGCATTCTGTACATGAATGCTTGTGTCGTACAATGTGGTCAAGATTACTCTTCTTTTGTTAGAATATAGCCAAAAGGGTTACCTTCGAAAAATCATCCAATTACCTCATCGAGATAAACCATTCCTACAAATTACAAATGCAGAATTATCTTGTTTGGTTTAGTTGATTTATTTTTAAAAAAATATATTTGTTATGTTCTCTTTAATCAAATATGTTTCCTTGACTGATTTCTCATTCCACCATAGAATGTTGAGTTGGAGACCAAGCGTAGGAAAGCCGCCCAAGCCAGAGTCCCTTCAGATCCAAATGCATGGCAAAAGATGCGTGAAAACTATGAGGCTATTGTCCTTGAAGACCATGCTTTTTCTGAACAAAACGACGTGGAGTATGCTTTGTGGCAGTTGCATTACAGGAGAATTGAGGAGTTACGGGCGCTCTTCAACGCTGCTCTAGCTTCAGCAGGATCAGCTGCACCCCAGAATGGGAAAGTTCCGTCCCGAGCTGGACCTGATCGACTGACCAAAATCCGTTCCCAGCTCAAGGCTTTTCTCTCTGAGGCCACCGGATTTTATCATGATTTGATGTTGAAGATAAGGGTAAAGTATGGTCTGCCATTGGATAATTTTTCCGATGATCCATACAATCAAATTTCGTCGTTGGAACATGGAAATAAATGTTCTGAGAGGAATAAGGGATTGATATCCTGTCATCGCTGTTTGATTTATCTGGGGGATCTTGCACGATACAAGGGCTTATACGGGGAAGGAGACTCTAAAGCTCGGGAGTTTGCAGCTGCATCCAGTTATTATATGCAAGCTTCTTCACTTTGGCCTTCTAGTGGTAATCCACATCACCAGGTAAACCCTTCTCGAACTTCATAGTGGTTTTTAGTTGGCAATTTTTGTCATTAATTGCCTCTTCCTATATTTTGGATATAGTTGTCCTGCTTGTTTATTAACTTGTAGTTCTCGTAATTTTTTCAGGTTGCTATACTGGCAGGATATTCAAATGATGAACTGGTGTCAATATATTGCTACTTCCGAAGCCTAGCAGTTGAGAATCCTTTCATTACTGCAAGGGACAACTTGATCATTGCATTCGAAAAGGTAATGATTCAGTATATGAACAAGTGCGAGGACGTTAAGTTCATTAAAATTCTCACCTTTAACCTAGTATATATCTATGATTTCATTTTTTCACTTGTTAATTATCCCTTTTACTAGTGTTAGACTTAACTTCTTATGTCTGTTCCCAAGAGTAGAGAATAGCATTTGTGATTGGAATTGGTGTTTTGTTACCTAAGAAGAACGAAACGTGAAGCAGAAAGTGCCATTTGATCAAGTATTACTATGGGACAATGACCTCTTTCTTGCTTCAATTCTTCAAGATTCTCGTTACCTTCCTGTCAACCAATGGCACATTTACTCCATTGTTCTCATCATTAGTTTTCTCTATTTTGGTAGAATCGTCAGAGTTATACCCAGCTACTTGGTGATGCTAAAACTTTGGTGAAGGCAGCACCTTCAAGGATGCCGGGGTACAGCAGACGTAAAGGTGAAACTAGGACTTCTATTAAAGATAATAAAGTGGAAGTAAGTTCAGTTAAGGAAAGAGCTTCCAGCGTTGCTGATCTTTTGAAAGCCTTCATCACACGATTTGTTCGACTAAATGGCATTCTTTTCACGCGAACAAGGTTTGTTCTGAATTTTTTCATTGTTTATTATATTGTGACATTGGAATAACAATTCAATGATGCTTATTCCTTTCTCGTGTTTATCCAGCTTGGAAACTTTTGAGGAAGTCTTCTCAATGGTTAAAAATGATTTTTTAGAACTTCTTTCTTCTGGGCCAGATGAGGCGTTCAACTTCGGTTCTGATGCTGCAGAGTGTAGACTAGTAATTGTGAGACTGATCATCATTCTCATATTTATTGTTCATGATGTGAGCAAGGAAAATGAAAACCAATCATATGCTGATATCCTACAGCGTTCAGTCCTGCTTCATAATGCATTTACTGCTACCTTTGAACTTATGGGTTATGTAATTGAACGCTGTAACAAGTTGAGTGATCCTTCATCGAGCTTTTTATTGCCTGGTATCATGTTTTTTGTAGAATGGTTAGCCTGTCACAGTAATGTTGCAGTAGACAGTGGTCTGGAGGAGAAGCAAGTGAATGTTAGATCCTTTTTTTGGAACAATTGTATCGCCTTCTTTAATAAGCTCTTATCAAGTGGATATTTATTTGTTGGTGAAAATGAAGATGAAGCATATTTCTCCCATGCGAGCAAGTACGACGAATCTGAGACTGCTAATCGTCTTGCATTGCCCGAGGACTTTGAATTGAGAGGATTCTTTCCTCTTCTTCGTGCTCAAGTTATCCTTGATTTTTCAAGGAAGCATAGTACTGGAAGTGATGGTGGCAATAAGGAAAAGAAAGCCCGCATTCAGAGGATTATTACAGCTGGAAAGGCTCTTGCAAATGTGGTCCGGATTGGGAAGGAGGGAATATATTTTGACATGAAGTTGAAGAAATTCTTGATCGGTGTTGAACCCACCAGCCCTTTAGAAGATCCCAAATTAAATGGTAATTCCCTAGAAAATTCTGTTGAGGGCCAAGTGACTCTAGCTGCTATGCCCAAGCTGGAGGTTGATGCTGAAGGAGAGGAAGACGACGAGGTTATTGTCTTCAAGCCATCTAAGACTGAGAAGCATGTGAGTGAATTCACTTCAAAGTTAATTTCTTCAGAGGTTCCTGCTTCCACTGTTGGTGATTGCAGGGTTCATTGTGGGAATCAAAATGGGTCCCTTTCTGTTGGAGACGATAGTTTCCTCTTACAGGGTGCTCCAAGCACGGGACAATCTATTGCTGTTGCTAACTGCACTTCTCAGTATATGCTACCAGTCCAACCTAGCTTTTCAAAGTACTTGGTAGAACAAACTTCTACAGTGAATGGCTTATCCCAATTGAGTTTGATGGAAAATGGATCTTTTAGGGAACCTTCTCTGCAAGATCAATTGGGAGTCTCCCAGCCTGCTGCTTCTGCCATTCCCTACCCTCGGTTTGTCAACACTGATTCTGGACATAATTATCCTGTTCAGATTTCACAAACTGCTGTAACATCTAAATTTGATTCCATTATGTCCCCCGGAGCAGCTACTGATGGCCTGTTTGTCAAACCATCTCCATCCATATCATCAGGCATAAAAAAGAATCCTGTGAGTCGACCTGCTCGGCATTTTGGGCCCCCACCTGGCTTTGGTTCCTTTCCTTCTAAATCTGTGGACGAGTCATTGAACAGCATGACATTGAAAAATGAAAATCAGTCAACCCCTCAAATGGACGAATATGGCTGGCTAGATGGATACGAGTTATCTTCAAATCAGAGTGCTGGATTTAACAATTTCATTAATCATGTGGGACCAACATTCCCTTCTGCGAGCAAGAACAGTGGTTCAATGGGAATGACAAGCTTCCCTTTCCCTGGGAAGCAAGTCTCTATGATGCAAGTCCAGAGTGAAAACCAGAAAAGCTGGCTCGACTATCAGTTGCCAGAGCATTTGATGCAGTACCAGGAGCAGCAGCAACAAATTCATGGAGGAAATCAACATGACGTCAGGCCACAGAAGTATCAAGGACAATCTCCTTTGGAAAGTCACTTCTTTGTGTGAGATGATTAGGGGAGCATAGATGTTAAGGTGTATTCTGCCTCTTAAGCTTTTAGTCTTCAAATCATTATTTTATTCCTTCTCTCTCTATATATGGGGGGAAGTTTCCTACCATCTCGAATTGACTTTATGTTGAGATGCTCCACTTGAATTTCTACCTCATCAAATTTTCTTAACGTGTTAAGGTTTGAACAGTTTGACGCAACAAATATCCATGGCCGTGCTGCTATCATTTCCACCATTGCTTTTGCAGAATCTTCCATGTTAAGTTTTTGTTGGGGAGCATGGTTGGTGTTGGAGTGTTGCAGGCACCTGACTTTGAACAGGTCTCTCTCTGTCAATTGGCTTTTCCTTTAGAGATTGGTTTTTTTCCTTTCAAATTACGTAAACTAATCAAAACATCTAGCACAGTAGCCTTTTATTTTGATTGTATACTGACTGAATGCTTTTGTTCTTCTGAGTGTTACATTCTTCCTTTCTTTCGGCATATTTGGAACTCTTTTTTCTTTTCTCAACTGTGGTTTTCAGCTCTAGGTAAACAATTTTTTTTTTTTGTGAAAGTGATTTTGCATTCTTTGGCCTTGTTGTTTGAACTCTTGCTTTTATTTTTTTTCTTGGTCCTCTCACTCCATTTTTTAAATTCCTAATGCGTGCATCTATCATCATTTAGGGGCCTCTTAATTTAAGGTTCCGACATCTTTTCTCTTTTACTTTGGCTCGATTGAAGATAGAGAACAGACTTGGTCTGCCTAACAGTACTTTGCCCCGTTTGCTTTTTCCACTGGTAGACGAGTTGTTTGGTAGAAAGGGATGTGGCAGTTGGTTACTGTTATCTTCGTTGAATTTACTAGTGCCTTCTCTATCTCGTGTTTTATTTGTGCGATAAAATCGTGCTCTGAGTACCTTTTGTGTGCTTGTGTATTTTTCTTGCAAGATGAATACTAACTATATTCACCATTAGCCTTACAAGAGAGTGCTCATTTTATTCCTTAAATAGCAACTGTCGCTATAGTTGTCTTACCTTCCCCTACATCTTGCAATAAGATGAAGAGCTTGACTTCCTACAATACGATCTGTTTTGTAAGGTAGAGATGTTGCCAATCAGTTCCTTGATAATGCTGTCATACTACTTCGCCGCCAGTATATTCTCTCCTGTGCACTGATGCACTTGTTACTTGGTGAATGTGTATAGCTTGGCCTATGGAGTTAGTTGATATCGCAACGATTTGATAACTTTACTAAATGAAGATTGTAGCAAATTGCTAAATGGATTTTCGCCTTTTGCAACTATTTTGGACATTTTTAAACCTTATTTAGAAAAACAGTAGGCAAAAGCAATTGCCCCTCTTAAGGGAAAAATGAAATGAATGGAGATTAGAGCATGGATTTAGCCTGGAGACCCATATTCTGATATTTCAAACCATGCCATGGCTGGAGTGTCGTCATACCACTAGCAAACTCAGTGCAGAAGGATATGCTTGTATTTCATTGAATAATGTAGGTTTGAGTCAATTTATCAGCACTCTCCATAATTTTGGTTTTATATTGAGAATTCAACTAAGGTTTGATTATTCACAATGCGAATTAAAATGGTATTCATTTGGTTTTTTACACCTCTTTGCTGTCATTTTTATGTTTCACTGCTCTCTAGTTGGACGCCCTCTTCAATTCTAATGCCGTGTATCACGTGTTACACTCTGGGTAAATTGTATTGATGTCTTTTTAGTTTTATATGCAGCTTGGGCGAGCTTCCAGACCTATTGCATGAAGCTTATGAAGTCAATAGGGGATGTAACTGGTAATTTTACATGCAGGAGTGCCTTGTCTGGTTGGTCAGTCGGCCCTCTTCAGAATATTGGGTTATTCCCGGCAGTTGTAGGCATCTGGATGAATCAATAGAAGTATTTGGCTATTATATTTTGCTAGGTTAAAATGCTCAACTTGATTGTTAGTGGTATTTGCCTGAAGCCGCGCTAGACATTTCAACAGCTAAACTTTCAAGTTATGTCCTCGGCACTCTGCAGTCTCTACGCTCGAGCTTTGCCTGAAGTTCTGGAATGATGTACTGCGTGAGAGATTCATAGGAAAGTTTCTGCAATAGGCTGAAATAACTATGGAATTAGAAACATACAAGGTATGTAAAGTTTCACATTTGATGTTTTGATTTGTTAAAATGTTGTGTCACGTAGAACTCTTGTGGATGCTTTACTGCTTATGAGAATCTGAGATACAATGTGGTGTTGCATTTTGTCGTTCGGATCAACTTGTGATGCAACTATCATAAATTCTACTTCAATTTTTTTTGGTTGTCCTGCCCTATCCAATATTCTACGTGTTTCTTCGACCTTTTTTGAAGCTCTCCAGGCCTGTCTTTGGGTAGAACTTCAATGAAAAAATGAAATCTTAAAGAGCATGATTCGTAAGAGGATCAGATACTACTAGATTGAATAAAGAATTCAAGTCTTGCTCATTGCACTCTTTCACCTCGTCTTATTTTGTGCTGTACAATACTTGCATTTAGTGTTTTAAAAAGCGTGAATGTGAAGCCTCAAGTTTTATGAACTTGGGTGAGGCGTAGACATGATAAAATATTTTCTTATTTTTAATCATGTTAAAATCATTTGATAATTAAAATAATACATATCAAACTTTTAAAAATTATACCCTTTTTGGTATTAATTTAAATCAAAGTCAAACAATCAATATTAATCACATATTTTAGTGGTCCAACTTTTTAGCCACACATTTCAATTTTTTTTTTAATCAAAATCTAATTTTAATCTCTACAAACAAAGCTATAGAATATCATACATACTTAATAATTTTTACAATTAGTTAATTATAGAATTTTCAATTTTTTGAAATGCAAAAACTAGACTATTTTTCATAGTTTTAATTTTCAACTAAACAATTCTTATTTAATAGATTTATAGGAAATTCGTTAGTGCTTTCGAAGTTTTTAACAAAATATTGAATTTCAAGATCATAATCTCATAACGTAGATAGCATTGTAGCTTAAATCTTATTTAGCTCTTTATCGAATAAAGTCATTTTTAACTTTTGTTCAGATAGTCTTTCAAAATTTTGAAATTAAAGTCATGAAAAGCTTTTTTTTTAAAAAAAAAATCAATAAACCAAAGTTAATAAAAGACTTTTATAAGAAAAAGGAACAAAAAAAATAAAAAATTAATAAAGCGAGCCTAGGAAAGATGAAAGACAAAATTCAGCCGTATAAGAATTTGACAAAAATAAAGCGCCTAGACGCCAAGCGAGACATTTTGCTCGAGATTCAAGCCTAGACAAGCTTTTTTGAACATTGCTTGTGCTAAATCATCTTTGTTACCACATTTAAAACATAGGAACATGTATGTATTCTCTTGTGTAACTCTGGCTTCAGCCTAATTCGTTACTGTTTTCTACGGAAAAATGGAACTGATCAAGAAGTGACTGCATCTTTGAAAAATATATTTTACAAAATAGAAAACATTTATGCTGATTGCTATTCCTATACTTCCACCAGCCCAAACTGGGTGACTATCTCTAAAGAATTTGACACTCTCTCTCGGGAAAAGAGATTAGGGAAGACCCCATTGATTAGCATGAAAGAATAATGGCTTATATTACATGAAAATTGAAGAATGAAAAGAATGGAAGTATATATGCAGTAAAAATCCCTCTTAATCTCTAGAATGGGAACCCAAATAATCCCTCATAACTTGCAGATGAGGTTGATGTTTCATGTATCTTCTGCAAAAACTTTGAGTACATAATCGCGAAAACGCCTTGAGTATTGCTTAGGATCGACTGCCGAGATTGAGTTAGGATCGTATTGGATGGACTTGTATGCATGTTCAATCTTCTTTGTAATGTCATAGTCCTGCAGAATGTCTATGATACCAAAAAACATAATCACGTCATAGTATTCCCCAGTTGGTTCTCCTACTAGTTGGATTTCAATGTCATTCTTCCTCTCAGTTCTTTCCACTCTTGCTGGCATGTTGATTCCCAATCTTATACTTGCCCACCTGCACTCAAAAAGATTTTGAAGGCGTTTGTACATGATTATGAAAAATGAGTGAAATTTAACGAGCCAATGCTTGACTAAAAACAAACAAAGTCTTGTTCCCAATAAACTTGGGGTCGGCTGCACGAATATTTTTTCACCATCCGTTTCGATTTCTAACACTGAGATATTGACATGAATATACTGTCGAACCACTTTGTCTAAAAGCTCTTCAACGAGGTGGTTCAGCATGATATCAATAGTAGCCAAAATACTTGGTTTGAGTCTTGCAGTATCTATTTATGAAAATTGTTCACATGACACGCATTAGATGAAAAATAATTGTACGTGAAGAGGTGAGTCAAAGAAAATTGTCCCTCTCACCACATAAATTTTTAAATGAGATAGTTTAACATATATAACCATAAAGAGCAAATGACACGGTTCAATGTAGAATCATCTTACCCTGCAGGGTTCAGAAGCAACTGATCCACATCTGCTCTTGATAGACATGAAACTGAGTCAGTTTCCGAGCCACCATTATCTAAATGAGAGTTGAAACTAAATTTCTGATTTTGAACCATGATAAAAGAAATTGTTTAGTCATGTCCGATATTCCATATCAAACATGAACTTGATAATATGTAAAATGGAAATGTCGATTCAAGTAGTAATTACCAACGGTGGTTATAGCACCAGAGGGAGTATGGTCATCATGTGATGCTTCTGTGAAGTGGAGACCAACCAGAAGGCTATAGTCCATAATTCTCTCCTGTTCAAGAAACTCACAGTCCCTGTCAACTTGTCTGCAGAAACAAGTAATATTCCAATTAACCTCTCCTAAAAATCCTGAGAAACGAAATGGAAATGACCTTGACAACATGAGGAGACAGGCATAAAACCGAGTTTTTTACCTACGAAAATCTTGAAACCATGTCTTTTGAAGTCGAAAGATGAAGTTAAGATCAAGGTCTTTGAGAGTTGTCGTAGCATCAATCTCTAACTCAGGTTTATACGTTAGTCGGCCAAAAGTCGAGCCCTTCAAATCGTACCTCCTATGGATCATATACTCGGAACAGAAGAGATTTCCCATGATGATGAACCTCACCTAAATCATCAATCACATTAAATTTTTTTTCTGAAGAAGCAATGTCTATATATTATATATCTACTCCTGATAATACCTTCTTTTGAGCAGGACCATTCAACTTTACACAATGCAGCCCAAAATATTTTGTCACTAGGGTATTCTCGAATGCACGAACATGATTATAATACGCGTTTAGCATCCTTAATAGAACCTAACAACGAAATGGAAAAGTTAAAGATATCCTGTTTGCTGATTTCACTCGTGCATTTAAGTGAATTTAAATTAGTAATTCTCACTTTTACTTCTGCTTTTTTCATAGTCTTTATCATATAACGGTCATCGTGAGTTAAGTAAAAGAAGCTTCCACTTTTTCCAGGGGAAGAAAGTTCACGCAATGCATCATCACCACATATCGACAACATATAATCTGCTGGATCAACCTTGAATAACATCCTCAGAGTCCTGAAAATTATCGTGACAATTAATTAAGAATTTGTCAGCGTTCTTTTGCACGAAATTATGATTTTGAATTTCTTATTGCAGAGAATCTAATTCAAATTTTGATACTTGCCCAAGAAGTAGATTTTAAGCTAATTTTAAGAACAACCAAACATGAAGATATCAGCAATTCAGGCTTTTTTTGACTGTCATTATAGAACAAGACCTTACCTGAATACTTTTGGACAATAATCTTTCCATCTAAATTCACAGGATTGGTGAGGTGGAGTAATTTTGGATCCCTCGGCAGGGAATTTTGTCCAATACTTTGCCTTGGGGTCAAAAGCTGATGGCTTCAGATCAAACGATGGAGGTGGACCGGGCCTTCCAACAGAATGCCTGTGAAGTTAGCAAACGGTATAGGTCTTGATTCGGAGTAGAGACAAGTAGATCAGGAGAATGACATTCATATTTCTCATTTGTGTTGGACTCTGTTAGTCGAATTATACTGTACAATTGTATGCTGATCGACCTAATATTCCTACTATGTATAGGATTTTACGGGGTTGGTTTTGTGTATAAGAGAGATGCGAGCAAAAAATAACTCGCACTCCCTAATATCCAGAAAGGCGTTCTGGGAATCAATCTGATTCCGTACCTTCCTCTCGAAGAAAATTTCAGTTTTAATTTTATATCAGCTACATTAAAAATGAAAAAGTACGCCAAAGGTATTAGAAAGATCTGATGAAATTGAAGCGGAAGAGTAAATCATACCTAATTCCCAGCTGCAAATTGAGCATTAGCTCATAATTCCTATGCCCTTTGCATATTGTCTCTCCTTGTTTTTTCACTACTTTAGGTATCCTTAGAGGGCTGCCTCTTGCATTTACACAGTCAAGCTGTAAACCATCATCAGAGTCATTTCCGGCCATTCCATTCCGAACACAACCAGGAGGCAAAGGCGCAGCATCAGACAACCGCATTAGACCGAAATCCCTATCTACACCAGCATCTATTCTACTGTCGACCGACATTCTTCGTGGCCTAACGCTCGTATCTGAGCCCTTTGTAGATCTCCAAACTGCAAGCTTTTTCTGGGATGGCCATACAGTGACCTTTTCACCAGGACAAACCGTACAATCTTTCAAATCAGTGTTAAAAACTTCTTGAGGATCCCATTCAAGATTTCCTTCCAATAGTGATCCAGATGGATAATAAGTCCCACTTTGTTCCTTCAGATCTTTACTCCAAATCCCTACATAAAAACTCCCATCTGCCCATTTAAATGTTCCATTTCCTTTAGGCAATCCATCTTCCCAATTCCCTTCATACACATTCCCATTAGTCCAACACATTTTCCCTTTCCCACAAATGGTTCCATTCCTCCATTTCCCTACATAATAATTCCCATTCTTCCATTGATATTTCCCCGTTCCTTCGTGTACTCCTCGAATCCATTCGCCATCATAACTATCTCCATTTCCATATTCCTTAACACCACGACCGTGCTTCAAATTCATGATCCAAGAGCCCCTGTAAGTATCCCCATTCGGCCCCGTATACATACCTTCTCCATCCATGAAACCACTCTTGAAGCTACCCTCATACATCGCCCCTGATGGCCAACTAAATGTACCTTTTCCCATCGTCTTGCCTCTAAACCAGTCGCCTACATACAAACAACCATCCGTCCACAAGTATTTTCCATATCCATGAGGGAAATTCTCGGACCAATATCCCGTGTAGTAATCACCATTGGGGAGAAATCTCTCGGCATGATACACTTCTCCACTTGTATGTTCTTCTTCTTCTTGATCTTCATTTTCTTCCTCAACATTTCCTACTGCATAAGACGTCCCAAATATCGTGTTGGCACGCTTCTTGGCTGCAGCCTGCGTTTTACGTACTGTCGCCTCCCAGGCCTTCATGCCTAATTAGGCAGGTTTATCTTCCTATTTAATAAAACTATACAGATTTTCTTCCTTTCACAATGCAGATCATTATCTTCTCCTAATTTTCATTGAAATCCGAGTGTCTAAGTGAAGAAAGATGAGCCACGTGGACATTGATCGGCCATGCAAAAAAAAAAAAAGGCAAAATTTCTTGCTTGAGAAAATGGGAAGGAGGAGACAGACAACCTAAGACAAATACAAAAAATCTAAACCAAATAAACTTCATATTTTTTTGTCTTCTTCTCATCTACATTTTCATTTTTCTTTTATTGGGATTATGCTAATGTAATGGGAAATCCATAAAACACGACCGATGATCATGGAGTTTGGATAATATTGAACCAAGAAAATCTAGCTTGACTATGTTTAGAAAATGATTGCTGTTGTGTGATGCATTTCTTTGTCCAAAAAAATTATTAAGTACGTCATCACTCAGTGATCCAACATATGACTTGTTCAACTGCTAAATATTTGAGGTTCTTTGACATTTGGAAAGATGAGCGGATTTAGGGTTATCCATTTGCTATAAATATTCTTGGCTATTTGCCATATTTGATCACGTTCATTCTCATTTTTAATTAGGCAACTTGATGTTTCATTTCTTGCTGTCTGTCTAACCACTGATTTATATATGCAAATATATTCCCCACACCAATGGCCAATATTGTGTGTTTGATCTTGGTACATTATGTTAGAAAAATGCCGTCTTAAAGTTTAATACATATATATTCTTTTCAACACGCATATAATTACATGTTGAGCGATTCATTTTTTTCTATCACGAGCAAACGTGCAATTATGTATCCTGCAATTAAGTTAATTCTTAATTGAAATCTGGAATAAGGCACAAGTTCAAGTGTACTACATCATAGTCTTCAAATATTATGGTTAAATTAAAGTGTTTTTTCATAGAGTTTTCTTAAAAGTGTACTACTGCAATTTTTTGTGAGTGTTTGTGTGGAAAGAGAGAAGTGCAGGTGTTGGTGGCGGCGACATTTGGGTGGTGCCAGTGGTAGTCTGTGGTTATAGATGAGGTGGTGTGATGGAGGCGAATGTGGTGATGGTGGTTGTGTGCCGAACTTGAAGTGCTGGTGGTAATTGTATACAGGTGGTAGTATGATGGAAGTGGAGGTGTTGCTGGTGATTTTGGTGGTAGGGGTTTGTCGATTTGAGGTCGCGTCGATGATTTGCGTGGCGTAGCAGTGGAGTCAAGGTGACGTTAAGTGGGGTAGGATGAAGAGGGATTATGATCAGTTAATTGGTTAATTGTGACCAATTAATTTGATAATTTGTTACTTATAAAAACGTGTAATTACAACTAAATTTGTAATTCTGATGTGACTGTGACCTTTTGTGATTAGTAAGTGATCGCTGTCATAAATTGTGTGTTATCGTAACCATGACTTGTTTAATTAAAAGGCACTTGATTTTTCAAATAATTCTACACATTTATTAAATTTAATAATAAAAGTGTATTTTCAAACTGTGATAATTATTTATTTTTTTCCTTCTATTTTTTCATCTATTCATTATTAATGAATCAACAATTAAACCAAAACACGAAAACCATGTTTTACTTTCAAATCAAATAAGTTGCAACAAAATTATCAGTTAAATAAAATTGGGTTTTTCTACTATTTTTTTTTTTTTTCCCTAAAGAGGAACAAAAAAGTGGTGGTTTTACCTCAAATTGTTGGACCATGGGAAGATGGATTGACAAATTGTCCTCCACTATGTTTTACTTAAACTAGTGGTGTCAAAATAGATTGTGCAACCCAAGTTCGGGATGAATCGACTCATAAAAAAATTCATTTAGTTGGACTCAGACGAGTTCATGAGTTTGTCCTTCATAATAGGTGGGTTGTGCCGGACTGGATTATTCATCTTGGTGATTGGGACGATGAGGGCGGGACGAATATTTTTCATCCTCGCCCCATCGGGGATTTTCGAAGGCAGGTGGAGATAGTTGAAAGCTCGAGTTTAAAATTCTTATTTATCGTTCTGTCAATTATTTATTTTATTTTATTTTTATGTTTTTCCATTTAAATATATAAAGAGGTAGAGATCATGTTTCCGTTTACCATTGGGGATGGGTAATTCTCATCCCTAGCCACATGACGCTCGGCTCATGTGATTTTGAGGATGGAGACAGAAAATTTTTCCCTATTCGGATTTCTAACTGCTTGTTTGGTACAGCTATTGTTTGTTAGAAAGCTGATCATACCAAATTGTTAATCATAGATTTCATTGGACTCATAATTTTTAATACTTTTCATCACATAATTTACGTGACCTACTAACTTTTATCAACTTTTGGCAACATCACTCAACCCATAAGTAAAAATTGAAGCCATCGTTTGGAATAAATCCGACTTCAAGTGAGTGTGATCATTTATGATTTAACTTTTGAATAACTGTTTTCGTTAATTGGGGATTCGATGGTTATATTTTCATCGCAATTTTTATTTGATACATCACATTTTAATTATAGTTAATCTTCTCAAGCCATCTCCAACCCTACACCAAAATTTGAGATAAGTTTTATACCATTTTACACACAATCTTGCACCCAACTGAAAATCATCTTCAACAAATTACATCAAAACGTATATCAAATAAACAATGTTTAATCATTTTCTTCATTTTTTCATTCTTAATAATTTATCTATTTATTTTACTACTACATAAATTACTAAGAGCCAGTTTGAGCCTCATTATAGTCTAAGAATACATTTTGAGATAGTAGATTGATGGAGAGCGTGTGATTAGAGAATAAGAAAAAGTTTTGGGTTTGCTTATAATATTATTTTATTGAAAAATGTGTGATTGAAAAAAAAAGAGAGAAAAATATATTTTGAAAATAATGGGAACAAACAAGAGCTAAATAAATAATTACGTTAAATTAACGAAAATATTATATTCATTAATAAATTTAAAAAATATAGTACAATTAATAAAAACAACAAATAAAAAAACATTAAATCATGGCATTATAAAATCATGCAGTGCATTTCGAATTTTGATATCATGATATTACGAAATCGAAATAATGTTACAATTTATTTCTCGGAACTCATATATTCATTTGACAAATGATCAATTAATGCATTTCGAAATGCAATGTAAGCCTATTTATCCTTGATTTGTCTATGGAATTGAGATCCGCTATCCAAAATTGACTGTCCAACTTGCTATTTATCAATGATTCAATGACACGTCATTTTACACCTATTTTTAAGCAAAAATGACAGTAAGAGAAAAGGTGGGCATGTTAATTTAAAGTAATGTATCATGAATTATTGGGTGGACAGCAAGTTGAACAGTCAATTTTGAACGACGGTTCTCGACTCTTGTTTATGATAGGCAATGAATTCTTGAAAACGATGATTTTCGTTTTCAACCAACTCAACTTTAAGAGTGATATATCTATGTGATTGTTGTGATATATTTCGTGTTAACTTTAAATAATTGTGTTTGTTACATTTTAAATTTTTTGAGTTAATTCCCTAACTATTATTGATTACATTATTAAAATTTATTACAATTTTTTTTTTAAAAAATAATAATTTATTGTATTAAAAATGTATAAAAAGGGACATAAATACCCTTAAACCATTTTTTTTTCAAAGTGAAAGAGAAGGGCAAAAGTGTACTTAATCATTTTGGTACAAAATGTGCTACATCGGAGGGGCTTTGCACCATTTTTTGTGCAAAATGATGTTTTGGTACACACATTGGAGTTACTCTCTACGTTTGCTCATTGCAACAATTATTTCTTAATTTTGTTTTGTCAATTTCTTATATTCAATCTTTCATTAATTAGTACGTCTTATCCTTGATGACAATTTATATCAAAAAAATTTGTTTTCATGAAACGAGGGAAAAATATTTTTTTCCGTAATTTTTATTTATTTATTTTTGAAAATATGATAGAAAAATAAGTTGTTTAAGTTGTTTTACGTCATTTCAACAAATTTTTGGATATAAAATTGTTATTAATATAAAATGTGTTAACCAATGTAAAGTTTGAGAATAAGAATGAAATGAAAAATTATTAAGAACATAAGTGCTATAATAGGCAAAAATTAAAAACCTCAAGTTAAGAAATAAAAATTGTGTTGTGAATATAATTACCTTGGAGATTTGAGTACCACAATTTGAAAAGGGAAATCGACACAAATGGTCCTCAACCTATGGGGGTTTGTTGTGCAAATAGACTTTAAAATTTAGGTCTTGGCTCAAACTTCTTTTATCTTTCAATATTGGACGAAATTGATCATTTTGGATGTTTTTCATCCAATTGACCATTAAAAATGTCAACTTTTGATAATAAAAAAAGGTTAAAATTCCACTACTTTTCGTTAAGTAAATAAAATAATTGAAAAAAATTATGATAAAGAAAATGAAACCCATCCTATCAAGGACCATGCTACACCAATCGAATTTTTTACATAATCTTTCACACCCTCAACACATGGTGGCCCCCTATTGGAAGGAAGCAAAATGGAAGGTATTAAAAAATACATTTACTACAAACTAATAGGGACTCCATCAATATAATGTGATAGAAAAAAATACAAAACGAACAACTTTCAATCTACATGACATCGATGTCTAACAAGTAGACACTCAAGTTCAAAATTGGTTCGAGTCCATTCTATCGATTGCTATCTAAGTCTCTTTTATTTTTAAAAAAAACAATAATACTATTACATTTAAATATGTATATGAAATGTAATTTTTGATGAATTAACATATCCAATGGAGTTTTTTTTTACATGCAAACTAATATGCTATATAGCCAGCGGACCGGGTCCAATGGGTGCAATTGCCCCCACTGGACCTCCAAATATTTTTTTTATTTTTTATTAGTGCAAAACCCAACAAAGTCTTGAAATGACATACCAGTCCAAACCCTTCTCCCTTCCTCCAATTGTTCCCGCAAGGTTGCGATTTCAATTCACTCAAACCCCTGTAATTCCATTTAATCTCCTATAAGATGTGAAATAGGATAGATTGTTCATTGTATAAACTTATTTTAACCATCTTTTCTTGTTAAGGACACTAATGAAACCTTTTAAACTAGCTTATGATTAAACTTATTTTAACTTCTGTATTATTTTATGCAATGAATTGTGAATCAGGGTATTGTACCTACAGGGGTGCAAGTGAGTATTTTTGTTGTTTTTTGGGAGATTAACGTTATTTTCTCTTTGCAAATATATAATCTAATGTTTCTGCTTGTTTTTTT
>CAIGRF010388413.1:136225-149084 GCA_903798235.1 Fraxinus ornus | reverse complement strand
TGCGCTCGTCGAGTGCCCACCATTACCGCCTCATCAATCGCAGCCGCATCCACACCAATTTCAGCCTCATCCGTCGGATTTTCATCAACACCACCCCTCTGCTCAGCCACTTGTCGCTCTTAGACGCCGTCGGCGACGACAGGGGGAAGAAGAGAGAGAGGTAGTATAGAGAGAAACCAGGAGAGGCGAGAGGGAAGAGATGAGAGGTGAGAGGCGAGAGGCGAGATGTGATTTTAGATTTTTAGGGTTTAGGTAATTATAATTTAGATATCAATTAATTAATATTTAATATTTAAAATGAAATACCTGATTTTTGTATAAATAAACTTCAAATTTGATTTTTGAATTGAAAATTTTAAAATCAGGTTAGGTGTAATTTCCTCTAAATAAATTATAAAAAAATTAAGTGGAGGATCATCCTCCTTTTTTCTTGCCATTTATGCATTTTTTTTTTTTTTACAATGTGGGTGACTATACTATTAGTAAGCACGACACACCATCATCAATTATCGATGACAATGTTGTCCATTTCAAAGTGCAGGAGAACTCGACCTATTAAAGTAGGAAACACAACTTGTAGAGTCATCTAGACTTGTAGACAACTGTGAAATATTAGATTCAACTGCTATTCGAAAATTTCTTTCCTAGATCTCAACAGTAGTCGGCAACTTGGGGGAGGCAATGCACTGTGCATTTTCTTGAGCAAGTCTTCTTACAATCTGCTGGTTTGCATCGTGTGCTGCTCTATTGACGGCAATAAATTTCTTGCCTTCGCACCTTCCCCTTCCAGCAAATTTTCCGTCCACAAAAACTTGAATTTCGCCAGTTTTTTTACTCCACATATCTTTTATGTTAACTTTCCAACCTTTGTTTTGGCATATTTCATATAGCATTGTTACTGGATGCATCTGGATAGATTCTGGAGTGATCACTGGCTGTAACAAATCCTTTGCTATCTGCAGCCATCAACACAAAATGCTACACAAACCTTAATCCAAGTTATTTCAAGATTCCAAAATATAGCAATTAAAGAAGCATCCAGTTTAGCTAGCTGTCAATGGTGTAAAATCCCACCTTGGTCGTGGCTTAAATACGAGAAAAAATAAATCAAGAACTATGTTATATGTACAACCTTTTTGTACATTAACTTTGACAGCCCTCTCATATAAGGGGGTGACAAATTTAAAAATCTTGAACCCCACCCCATGTGAGGTGGCTGTACAAAAAGGCTGTACATTCAACATTTTTGAAAAATCAATATCTAAGGAATTAAGCTACTCGTAACAAGGTGAAACCCTAAGCCTCAATACCAGCGAAGTGATTGCATGAAGGTTTTGTTGAGAATTAGAAACCCTAATTCTACCGTCGGGAGGAATAAAATTACATAAAGAAGTTAATGTCAATACGAAACTACGTCATCTTCCGCCGTTACAAATAAAAATAATAAAATTGCACACTCTTATCTTCTCTAACCCTTCTAGCTTCTTAATGATAATATAAAATTCTAATGACAACTCTCTTATCAGACAAATTAAGGCAAAATCGAAATTACAAGTCAACATTTATAATATAAGAAACTAAATATTTGTCAAACTATACCTTGGTGGTTACGCTAATCGATCTGTTGGAGTCGATATATATTGCCCCGATCAAAGATTCGACAATGTCTGCAAGAGCTTTCGGCACATCAATCAGTCCCCAAGAATGCAAAGGATATTCCATGACTGCATCCTCAAATTCTTTAATCTGTAACACCAAAGTTAGTTTTCAAATAATGTAAATAATGTTAAAAAAATAAATAAGAATAAATCCCAGTTACTTGTCCAGCAAGTATAGGTTTATTATGGCGTAGAAATTTGTGCAACTGGTGTTTCAAAGCCGCTCGTGCAAGCTTCTCTGTGTCAACATTGGCAGCTCGTAATCGGGTCAAATCGCCGGGTTGTAAATCCGGGTACAAAAGATAGTGTTCTTCAGCAACCATGAGATTGAGAACAGAATCACCAACGTATTCAAGCCTCTCGTACGATGATTCGCAATTTTCTACGTAAGAATGATGAGTAAAGGCTTGTACTAATAAATTTTGATCTTTGAATTCATACCCAGTAATATTTTTTATTTCTTCTGCCAATTCATCATCGTTTTCTAGTAGAAGACGTTTGAATAGATTTTCTTCACCTTCCATCACGATTAGATGAAGAACAGAATGTGAATGCATGTGTAGGGCACAATACAAGATAGGGTAAAATAGAATACAGTTCAGAAAAGAGAGATGTCTTTTATAATCATCAGGTGCGGACGCAAAACTTTAAAGTCAGGGAGCACAATCGAACTTGAAAAAAAGTTGGGAGAAATTTTACATTCGAAAATTTACGTCCAAAAAATTCATACCCCATATAATTTTGCATTCAAAAACTTACATGGGAAATGACTTTTGGACGTAAAATTTCGAAAATTTTCGATGTCATATTCCATATAAAATTTCCTAATAAAATGATAAAAATTACATTGAGAAATTTGTATCGCAAAAATAATAAATGTTAATGAAATAATTGAATTTTTTTTTTTTAAAAATGCGACTTAGACGTCTCTTTGAAACTCATGTTTAACGTATTTTTAACTATTTTCGATATCTATTTGGACTATTCGATATGCCCATAATATAGGCTTCGAAATAAACTTTGAGATGACATAAGCACTTTGTAGATTCAATTAGCGTACGATCGTCGGAGAATTTTTAAAATTAGTATGTTATTGAAATTCAAATTTATTGTGATGTTGCCCTTGTTTGATGGAAATTAAAATGAAATTTTTAATAAATTTTGATTAAAAAAAAAGTTAAAAAAGTTATAGATTATATGAAATATGTTATTAAAATTAATTGTTAACTTTGATTTAGATTAAAATTTAGATTTCAATCGACAGCAAACATGACTTAAAAAAAAAAAAGTTGAGGGCACGTGACCCCCCGGGGTCCGTCCCTGTTAATTATTATAGTTTAGCCTTGGGTGGTTACCATAATTTTTATTCATTACATCACATTTTAGTTGCAGTTAAATTTCTCAATCTTTATTCATTTTAATAATTATTTTTTTTGATCAAATTCTTATTTTCAACCTTTCATTAATTAGTGTATCAGGTCATTGATGATGATTTATGTCAATTTCCGTGCTTTGAAATGATGAAAAAATATTTTTCGTACTTCTTTATTTTTTATATTGGATGAAAAAATAAGTTGTTATACGTTATTTCTATGGACTTTTTAGATATAAACTGTTATTGGAAATAAAATGTGTTATCAAACAATAAGTTCGAGGATAAAAATATAAATAATATAATGAGTAAAGATTAAGAATCTTAAAGTATAATTAGCCCATGTTTGTCTCTCTTTAAAATAACTCTTTTAATTCTCATATTCATTTTCAACTACACAATCATACAATAAATTATTTTGCATGTAAATCAAAAAGTGTTCTTTACTTTTTAACCAAACATTCTCCAAAAAAATCATTATTGGAAACGTCATTTTTTTCAAAATAACAACCCTCAACCAAGAGCTTAAAATGTGGTGTAAGAAATAAATATTGTGATGTTAATATAATTACCCTTTAGCCTTTTATAGATGGATTCTCGGTTGAAACAAAAATTGAAATTATTTATTTTAACAAAAAAATATAAGACTTAGTATTAAAATAAGTAAATTTTTATAGTTTAAAAGTAAAAAAATAAATAAATTCGGGTACCCTATATAGATGAAAAGAATTACTTAAAAGTGGTTTTATACGTATATATAAGTTGGAACCATATGCTTCGATCAATTCTAAATGAAAACCAAAATGAGTAAACTCCTTGTGAACCCCATACTCTCAAAAGAGAAGAATTTAAGTTAAATGCAACCTTTGCAAATTATTGTGCCCAACTCGACCTTAGATGAATATAATAAGAGGAAATGAGAGATTCAGTAAGTAGCACTAGACAAGATGAAACCCGATTAGAACAAGTTTACAATTCCATCGAACAAAGAATACCATATTTCCACGACATTTTGGTCCACAATTAAAAATTTAAAATCATTATAATTACTCAGAAACTCAAGTCCATCAAAGACACAAAACTCACTTCGGCTCTAAGCTGTTTTCTAGCCCATAATAATTAATACATTTAGTGATCTACTCTCAACTGTACAATCCTCTTAATTTCCGAGGCTTCAGAAGTACGGCAATCTTCTATGGAATTAAGGTGTACTTCACGTGCTTCTTCAAAGCCACCTTGAATAGGAAAACAACAATTCCCTTTACACTGGAGTCCAAGACTACGACACACATTTAACAACGAATGTGCAGCTAGAACATGTTTCATGCCTTATGAGCTGCCCGAGAAGAAACTCCATGCAGAAGTCTGACGAACCCCAAGAAGCTGAGTTTACCATCAGAGCGTCTTATCCAATCCTGTAGAACTACATGGATTGGTACAGATGGACTAAGCCCAAGTTCCTGTTCAGAATGTAGGTGAATATGAGTATTTTTTACCAACAATTTCATGAATCTAAATCCATGAGAAACAATCTTCTGATGATATTTTAAACTAACATTCCAACATCCACGAGATTTTTAACAATTTTGAGATAGATATACTCAGATAATGTAAATATCACCGATCTCCCATAATAGTAGCATTGCTATAAACAATGCCCTAATCAATAAAACTGACGAATTTACCTAAACTGACGAATTTACCTTAACGGGTCATCCAATGTAGTGTTAATGTAAAGAAAATATAATCCAGTGAATGGTGTTAAATAGAAAGAAAAAAGAAACAAGTCGTGAGGTAGTAAAATAATCATTTATTTGGCTCTTAGTCATGCCTCATTTCCAGATAGCTTTAACAGCATCGCTATGGCTGTTATAGTGATATTATACCCTTTTGTACATCAATACACAGAGAGAGAGAGAGAGAGAGATACCGAAGCAAGTTCCTGAATCATAATGGGCCGGTTACCATCCTTTTCGAAAAACTCGTAGGCACGGCGTGCGTGTTGCTCCCAGCTTTCCATCCCTTCGAGCTGATGTACGCTTATTGCTGCTGCACAAAATTCTTCGAAGTCCAATTTTTTGTATTGAAGAGAACTCACCTACATTATACATGAAAGTGCATTAAGCAATTATCATCACCATTGTGGTGGTAAGTCTGAGTAATGACACAGAAGTAATAAATCCAAAACTAAGAATCAAGATTTTTTAAAAAGAGGTCACTGAGAGTTTTACCACATTGACATAATCTAGAACCCGTGAATCCTTCATTGCATCAGTGGAGTTCTTTGCCACTGCCTGCTGACAGCAACACAATCGGTAAAAGCAACGTAGAAGATAAAAACAGCATAGCATCGAGCTTTTTCAGGGTTGGGGTAAGTAGAGAGGGCTAAAGAGCTGACCGTCTTCAAATTATGCAGGGATATAAATCCACTTTTGTTAGGTGCTACTAATATGAACTGTTCTCGGAGATATGCTAGCTGTGATATTGTCAATGTTTTTGCAAGAGCCTGTTACAAAGCAAAAAAGTTCTTCTAGTAGTTGGATTAATACTGAATGAAAATGAGTTTGGTGAGCAGAATAAGTTAAGATGAGCTTATGTATGTAAAAATAACGAAACTGCATTAAATTATTCTCCTTTTACATCCTAATCATCATGTTTGTATAGCTTGTACATTTGGCAATATTCGCAATAAGCTTCTCTGATTCAAGTCACAGCTTTAAGGTAATTTAACAATGAATTTAGCATTACAAGATGCAGTTTAGTTTCACAAAAAAGAATTTTATGTACTTAATTTCATTAAATGATACCATGTAACACAATAAATTAGCATTTTGTAGCTAAATAATTTGTAATAGTATTATTCATAGTTTTGGACTAGTACTATCAGCCAAATATACATACCGCTAAGGCTGATCTTCTCAGAGAAGAAGAACATATATAAGCTTTAACAAGCTTATATGTTAGCATATCCAGAGGTATCTTCACATCTTGGTGTCCAGCCAGCCATGGATGACCTAAACAAGACAATTGAACATATGCATTAGAATATTATGCAACCACACTAAACAAGGCAGTTCCCATAAATTTTCTTGGAGAGATCAGGAAATGGGCTAGGAGCATGTTTCGCTAAAAGTTCACTTATAAGTAATTTACTTGCAAGGAAATATGTAACTTTTAACATAAATAATTTTTTTTTTTAGGTCAAAGTTGAAAATAGGTGAATTATTTTGACAGGAAAGTCAGAGATACTTTAAAAGAATCAACTTTTTTTAACTCAAGAAAAGGAAAAATGTAGCTTATCCAAACATGATGACGATGTCAAGAAAATATGCATAGAATCCTTTTGAAGGTGGGAATTAGACCAAAAGTCTGACAGATAACACAGTCTAGTGCGTAACTACTTACTGAGTGCCTGAGCTGCTGTTATTCTTTTACGGTAATCCTTGTTCAATAATTTCTTAACAAAATCTATTGCGTCAGAAGATAATGAAGGCCATGGGGCTTCATCAAAGCTCGGTTCAGCCTTTAGGACAGCTCGGAATATTCCAGATTCTGTCCGAGCCCAGAAGGGTCTGCTTCCACAAAGTAGTATATAAGCAATCACACCAATACTCCACATGTCGGCTTCTGTTCCATACGATCTATGCAAAACTTCCGGCGCCACATAGTAAGCACTTCCAACAATATCACTCAGCCTCTCATCTGCCAAAACATCTACCAGTCAAAATATAATCTACCGAAATAGCGATAATAAGTGTGTTTAATTGTGTGGAGCCTAATCATATAGTACATTTATGAGATTGAGGTTTAGCATGTAAGAAGCAGAACATAAAATTATCTAGAAATATACTTAACCTGGCTTTACATAATCAGAGAGCCCAAAGTCAATGGCCTTCAGAGGAGAGTGATCTTCTTTTGAAGAAAAGAGAAAATTCTGAAGCAAGATTTAGAAAAACTTGTCAACAGAAGCAAAAAAAAATTATCAATCGAAGCATATAAAGAGAAAGGGGTACCGTTATTTTATTTTTGTGCTCACATGGTCATGGGAGCACGAAAATCAGCTGATCTAGCTTTTCAACCCACAAAAGAAAAATAGTTGTACAACATAAATGACACCAGATTACTAAGACCTAGATCAAGTATTGAAATTTCAGTTGCAATTTATCATCTAGATTTAGGCCATACTCCAAAGGTTGTCTCTACAAGGAAACATATTACTTTAATCAATTAATTTCAATTAGTGCTTCCTCAAAACAGGGGAGAGACTCCAATGAGGCAATTCTAGATGAGCCAGTCTCAAACTTTCTACGTAGGTTTTTGAATACTAGGCCAGAAGGAGTGGTGAACAACAGATGGTAGAATTCTTAAATAAGGAAAGTAGGAAAGCCAGTATACCTCCGGTTTTAGGTCACGGTGAACCACACCTTGAAGATGACAATAAGAAACCACACTTAAAATCTGTATCATGACAACTTTGGCATCTTCTTCTGTGAATTTGCCGCCTCTAAGTCAAAGAGATTAATAATTAGCTGGTAGGATTGGAAACATAAGAGAAGTTTGCTAAAGATGGGAACAAATATCTTTGAACATACCTAGAAAGTATCCTATCCAATAATTCTCCTCCTGTGCATAATCTGAAAAAAAAAATAGACGTTTGCATCAGAAGTTCAAAACTCAATTAGTAATTAGAGTGTAGGTAGTATTCGTATAACACTCCAAAATTACACTACTGCACTGTTCAAATATTTGTTTATTTCATTTCCTCTGTGATGGGGGTTTGGGTGGGAGTGGGAGAGGGAGAGGGAGGTTGGTTGAGAATGGTTCAAGTTACTAGTTGAACACCTCCATAATTTTCAAGTTTCAATATTGCCAAACTTCTAATTAACAAATTCAAGACTTGGACAACTTCATTGTATATTTACTTCTCAGATGACCAACCAAATTATATATAGATTTTGAGCATTAACTGTACCAAGTAAAGAAAGATACAGATGACTTAAATATATCTTTACATCATTGACCAAGCAAGACACTAACTTTAGAAGTTGAGTCCACTTAAATATCATGCATGGCCACCATACACAAGACAGTGAAAACTGAGCTCCAAATAATTAAAAAGAGAAAAGTTAAAAAATTGTTAAATGAAGATCAAATCATATGACACAAAGTTGCCATAAGGGCTGACAAAAGTTAAAGCAACAAATAAAATTGAATTACATTTTATCTTAGTCACCCATCTACTAGTCGATTTAATTTTGTACTATTTTGAATTTCCATTGGCTGGAGGTCCCATTCTATGTCTTCCTCCTATGTTTGTATTTCATTCCTCTAGTGATAAAATCTCCACTACGTGGTGGTTTGATTCTATAAAAAAATAAAATAAACAAGGAATACAACATAAGTAGACCCTGGTAAGTGAGATTTCAACGGTCAAAACTTACTCCATCACCATATAAACATTATCTTCATCCTCATAGGCATTGTAGAATTTCACTAAATTCTTATGTCCTGTTAGTGCACGTAGTATCTTCACTTCTCTTCTAACGTCTTCAATGGCAATGGGCGTAGTCATCTGCATATAAAATAAAGAAGAGCTTTGGTTTTTCACATTCTTTAGGCTAACCATACACAGCAGATATAGAACACTTTTGACCATGGGCTGAGTTAAAACTCTTTTACATGATAAGGTTTCATGAGATAATGCCACTCCTGATGACCAAACTTTCCATCTAGTGATTCATCAAAAATATACAATACATACATGTAATAGAAATCACAATTCACAGATTCAGTAATAAGAATAAACATAATGTTCCCGAAAGACGAGTAACAAGCCACAGTCCATGCATGCATCCTTTGTGAAATTTATGAGAACTTCGCCATTACATTATATCTAATTTCTCACTTCATGTTAGTATGACATTTGAAATTTGAAGTTCATTACATTCGCCTTACATTGGCCAATGTACACCTTAAAAAACAGCAAAAAATTATGATGCGTCAATAACCTAATAACGTAATGCCCAACTTATGATATTTAATACCAAAATCTGAATCTCAAAGCATTTAATTTACCTAATAAAGTAATGCCCATCTTATGATATTTAATACCGAAATCTGAATCTCTAAGCATTTTATCATCCTAAATGCACGCGATAGGTAAGAATTCAAACTGTTGCAGGAGGCCACTAGGTCATAAAAGCATTTCAAACAAGCCGTGAAACAATAACAAAATTTAAGATAGCATCATAACTAACAAAGTGATACCAACAATCTAAACTAAGATAAAATAATATATAATAACTCCAAATCTCCGATAAACTGAAATGGGTAATCCGTAATCGCATAAAAAACAAAATAATGATATGGACATAACAGTAGCAATTATAACACAATACATTTTGCACTACATATTTTAATCATAATAGTAAAAGCTGAACTTAGTTCCATTTTGAAAAGGCCAGACCTTTGATTTTGGAATAACTTTAACAGCCACATCCCGGCCCTTCAAGCTATCCCTCTTTCCCTTAGCTGAACAAGTGTACCCAAAATGACCCCTTCCCACCTCTTCCCCAAGCTCAAAGTGGTTGATGATGTTCTTGGAGAACCCAAAATTCTTGTCCAAGCCAATAATCTCACACTCACTCCCTTCAGGTATAGTAGCCTCATTAGGCTTCACGGAGCCATGTCGCCTCGTGAGCAAGGCCTTAATATGCTTAGCTGGTGATGGTGGTGGGAATGGGCGCTTAAGGAATCGCAAAGGGGTTGAAGGGACACTGCTAGAGTATGCAGGGGAATTCTTGAATGCACTATGCAGTGGACTTGGGCTGAAAAATGGGAACTTGGGTGTCTTCCCAGTTGAAGAATTGAGTGGAGGCTCATTGTTTTCGCCTGGGAGATTTTCAGAGAAATTTTTCGGGGGCTCAGAGGGTTTTCCATGACAAAGTCCCATGGAATGAAGAACCCAATTGTAAGAAGATTCAAGAAAATAAGTGAAAACCAAATTTAAAAGGTAAACTTAAGAACTTATTATCAAGCGGCGAAAAAGTCAAAAACAGAGGAGATTAAACCATTTGAAGCGACGAGAAATTCAAATTCGAGGGAATTTGAAGTTCAAGAAATCGAAAAAAGTACAATGAAAAATATATACAAATAATAATATTTTGAAAGTTCAAATCTTCTTACGGAAACTAAAGAAAAGCGATTTTTTTATTTTTTTTTATAGCTTGATAAGCAGAACCCAGGAAGGGAAACAAAAGAATTTCCTAATGCAATGAACTTCCAAGGCAAATCTCAGAGGATAAAGAAATGCCCAAGAAGGGAAAAGAATGAAAATTCGAGAACAAAGAAAAAGTATAGAACTTTCCGTTGTAGTGATCAATGCACAGATTTCTGAGGGAAAAAAAATCAAGAATCAAAGAAAAACTAACTAGTTGCAGCTGAAGAAGTGGAAAGAAATAGAATTTCTGGAATCAATCAATCCAAGCAAGAAAAGAGAACCTTGAAAAACAATTAGTACATCAACAAGAAGGTAAAGAAATGGGACTGAATAAAAAGCAGAAAAATAAGAAAAAAGATGCCTGTTGCAAGAAAAGAGCAGCGAATGGGAAAAAGGAAAGAGACCAATCCTTTTCATTTTACTTTTCCCTATTTTTCTAGAGAAAATTGCTCATTGGTCCCCCAGCCTATACTTGATCTGAACTGAACCTATTGTTATAATAATTGTACAATCTATTTATTAGAATTGGGTTGTGATCGAATTCTTGTTGAGTATTTGATTGAAAATATTGTTGGATGAGTACTGGAGTTGGTAGTTAGTCCCTGTTTGATCCATATTAAAATTTGCATTCTTATTTTTTACTCATTTTTAACCACACATTTTTCAATAAAATAATATTTTCCATCACATCAATAATTTTTCTTTCTTTTTCAACCAAACATTGTCCATCAATATATTATTTCAAAATACATTCTTCCAAAATCATGTGGCTCAAATTTACTTGAAGATGTTTTGAAATAGTCTAATGTGAATTTGACTCATTTTTTATCCTAAATTCTCCATTATTGATTTTACCATTGTATTAAGATTTCACCTTATATTAAATTCTTCATATATTAATTCTTCTAGTATGTTAGGGATTCTTTGGTTATAAAGATGTGGTGTACAACGCATATTGAAATTAACCAATAATCCAATTAGTTATTAGTCCAAAGAGATCCCTTGTAACTCATTACTATTGATTATAGTAAATTCTTCGCCTCTACCCGTGATTTTCCCGAATTTGGGTTTCCACGTAAATTTTGTTTTATTTATGATCCGTTGTTTTTATATTGCTCAAATTATTCTCGTCTTTAATTATTTGACCGAATTCATAATAAGTGATATTAGAGCAATTCTGACATCTTAGTTGGTTCATAATAAGTGGTATCAGAGTTGGAGGTTTTTTTTACAGTTCTTGGGAGGTCCTAATCGGTTATTAAAACGAGATTTGAACAAAGTCAATAATTTCGGGATGTCAAATATGAAGTTTGAGATTCCGCTTTTGAATCGCAACAAATTTCTTTGTTATGGCAAACTTTTTTGTTTAGATGCAGGAGGAAAAGCAATGTATAGATCGATTATATATCTTGGAAGGTTCAACGAACACTTTGGATATAGCTGCAGCTTATGGTTCAATAAGCGGTAACTCGGGTAGAGTTGGTGGTAATCGGGTTGCTCATGGTGATTCGAACAACGATATTAAAGAACTTCCCAATAGCTTAAGTGGAGCTCGTTGTGATCTTGTCAATCATGTTGCTCGTAGTGATTCTAGCAGATTTGACAATGCAAGTGGAGTTGGAAATGCTTGTGGTGATTTTCAAACAGGTTTGATGACTTGACTAGAGTTGGTAACGAACGTGATGATTTAAGCAGGTTTTGCACACAAGATGATTCTACTGGTAAGCAAGATTTGGAATTTGTTCACAGTTGCTAAGTATATTTGGTGGGGCATGGTGGAAGAGGTTGAGTGATTTAGTGGAGTGATTTGTTTGGAGAATTTTGTTGGAGTTGAAGAGTTAAGTTTTATTCCTTGTAATGGAATTCGTGTCGAGGTGAAATTTGTTAGAATCAGTTTGTGACTCGAATTCTTGTCGAATATTTGATTGGAAATATTGTTGAGGGAATATTGAAATTAGGAGTAGACTTGAAGATGTTTTGAATGAGTTCAATGTGAATTTGACTCCCATTTTATCCAAAATTCTCCATTATTGATTTTACCCATTGTATTAGAACTTTACATTAAATTAAACTCTTCATGTATTAATTCTACTAATATATTAGAGATTCTTTGATTAAAAATATGTGTTGTGCAACACTTTGAAATTGATCAATTGTTCAATTAATAATTGGTTCAAAGAGATTTTTTTGTAACTCCTTGCTATTGATTATAGTAAATTCTCTGTCTCTATCCATGGTTTTCCCGGATTGGATTTCCAAGTAATTCTTATTTTTTTTGTGATCTAATATTTTCATATTCTTCTCGTCTTTAATTCATAACAAGCGGTATTAAAATGATTCTGGTATTTTGATTGATTCATATCATCATTCTTGTTAAATTGTTATATGAAACTCTTGTATCAAATTTTACAATGATTTTTCAAACGGATATAGTATATAATAGTTTGAATTAATACTTGGCAGCATGCAACTAATAAACAAAGATCTGAAAACTTTCCATCATTAATGAATAATTACATCCTTACTAATATAAAAGAGCGAATCATCATATCACTGTTCATTTGTGAAGCATTTTGACTACCTATTTTATCCCCCACCAATTACCATTTT
>CAIGRF010388413.1:112868-127722 GCA_903798235.1 Fraxinus ornus | reverse complement strand
GAGTGAATTGCCTATTTAGTCACTGAACTTTCAGCCATGCACGCAACTAGTCACTGAACTTTAAAAATCATGCAACTAGTCACTGAACTTTGCCAATTGTAATCCCAGCAGTCACTCAACTCACTCCGTTAACTAATTGGACGGAATTGATGCTTCTCCACAATTGTAACCTACAAATTGGACCAACCAACATAAAATTCATGAGAAAACTGCTATAGGTAATGATTCAATTGCTGCATTTCATCAAACAAAAGAAAAAAATTTGGATTTGGCTTAGAGAACGATCTCAGCTTCACCTCCGTGTTCCTTTTAATTTTTTTCTTTTTTTTTTTTCCTTTTTAAAAATGTCAACTGTGTAACAAATTCATCTACTTGGCATTCACCATCTGAGTGGCACGCCACATCATCGAACACGTCAGAATTCTGTCCAATTAGTTAACAGAGTGAGTTGAGTGACTGCTGTGATAACAATTGGCAAAGTTCAGTGACTGTTGCGTAATTTTTAAAGTTCAGTGACTAGTTGCGTGCACGGCTGAAAGTTCAGTGACTAAATAGGCAATTCACTCAAGAATACACCATCAAACATTTTGGTGTTTGTTAGAAACATTTGATTATTAGGAATCCCTATGAAGCGAATTTATAATTAAATTTGATGTTGACGAGGTTGTTTAAAATTTTGCTCATGTTTGATTTAGCTAAAAATTGAATTAAAATCTAAGTCAAAGTTAATAATTAATTTTAGCCATATATTTTATGGAATCAACGATTTTTCAATTATACATTACATCAAGTTTTATCAAAATCTATTAAAAATATGATTTTTATCTAAATCAAATAAGGCTACATACCAAGTCGAGAGTTTAAAGGTATGACTTGCACAAAAATCAATTGTATTAAAGAAGATATGTATGTGAAATATTTGTTTGTTGACATTGTTGTCTTGTTCAAACTATCATATTCGAGATAACTATTTCTTCAACGCTCGTAATTTTTGACAATATTAGACATTATTAAGAAACAAAAGAGTTAATTTTTCATTTATTATATTATTCAATACTATTTAATACTGCGTACCAAACTAATACCAATGCTTTTTTAATTTTTTCCAACTAGGTGTTTGTTTGCACAATACAAGCATCTTACACTAGCCAAACATGAAAATAATTCAAGATTGACTAGATGGGCTAGGTTTATAAATTGTATTGGGCCTCAAATATTTTACATCCGGAGTGCTAGGCCCGACATCTAGCCTAATGTGGGCCATGATGATGATGTCTTGATATTTCATTTGAATGGATTAAGCCCATTTACACAAATACCTCAAGCTTTACAAGAGTTTGACTTTTGGATTATTCTACTTGTATATTCATCAAGTGTACATCCTGGGTGATATAATACACAAGTGACATTCTGTTGTTGAATAGTAAAATTAATCTTAGATTCAACAAAAAAGCTCATTTATGAACAAGAATGTAAAGATTGATATCCTTCTTGAACATATGTAGTGAGTTTGTGTTTTCAACGAGTGGTCATCTTATAATAGATGTTTGATAGCTCGTAATTGGGTGGTGGAGCATGGATTTTTAGTATCATTCTCATAAACGACACCAAATTGTTGGCTCACTTGAAAAAGAACACACGTCGAAGGCAGCACTTAGTTACCCAATTGAGGCCCTCATACGCTCAAATTGATCCCACGGTTGAAATATCACCATAATAGTATCAAATGGTAAATAAATGAGTATTGTGAATAATATATCTCTTTGTAGAACTGTTTTCTATTGGGCGTATATGATAAACTAAACTTCGATTTGATTGCCGTATGTAAATCTATGCTTAAAAATCCCACCAATCTTGCAAATTAGGCATTGATTAGATGTCAATCGATTAAAACTCAATAAGTATACTTTGTCCATTTTCAAATATAACAGTCTTATCATTCCATAATTTAGGAGTATTTATTTATGCATTGACACTAAGAAACGAAAATGTATCTTACTTATACAGACATGATATCAAGTACTTTAGACAACCTCAAACTATCAGANTTTTATCAAAATCTATTAAAAATATGATTTTTATCTAAATCAAATAAGGCTACATACCAAGTCGAGAGTTTAAAGGTATGACTTGCACAAAAATCAATTGTATTAAAGAAGATATGTATGTGAAATATTTGTTTGTTGACATTGTTGTCTTGTTCAAACTATCATATTCGAGATAACTATTTCTTCAACGCTCGTAATTTTTGACAATATTAGACATTATTAAGAAACAAAAGAGTTAATTTTTCATTTATTATATTATCCAATACTATTTAATACCACGTCCCAAACTAATACAATGCTTTTCTAATTTTTTCCAACTAGGTGATTGTTTGCACAATACACTTACACTAGCCAACCATGAAAATAATTCAAGATTGACTATATGGGCTGGGTTTATAAATTGTATTGGGCCTCAAATATTTTACATCCGGAGTGCTAGGCCCGACATCTAGCCTGGTGTGGGCCATGATGATGATGTCTCGATGTTTCCTTTGAATGGATTACGCCCATTTACAAATTACACAAACGATTTTGCCAGTGATACATCACTATGTACATAAAGGTTACACCCCCCTCACATGGGGGTGTGATCCGTTTGAATAAAAAAATATTTTATACAAGCGTATCTCATCCCATGTGAGGAGTGTGTACACCCTTATATATATTTTTTGATGTACAAGTAGAATTATTCTTACACAAATACCTCAAACTTTACAGGAGTTTGTGTTTTGGATTATTCTACTTGTATATTCAAGTGTACATCATGGGTGACATAATACACAAGTGACATTCTGTCGTTGAATGGTAAAATTAATCTTAGATTCCACAAAAAGCTCATTTATGAACAAGAATGTAAAGATCGATATCCTTCTCGAACAAATGTGGTAAGTAACGTGAGTTTGTGTTTCAACTAGTGGTCATCTTATAATAGATGTTTGATAGCTCGTAATTGGGTGGTGGAGGTGGAGCATGGATTTTTAGTATCATTCTCATAAACGACACCAAATTGTTGGCTCACTTGAAAAAGAACACACGTCGAAGGCAGCACTCAGTTACCCAATTGAGGCCCTCATACGCTCAAATTGATCCCACGGTTGAAATATCACCATAATAGTATCAAATGGTAAATAAATGAGTATTGTGAATAATATATCTCTTTGTAGAACTGTTTTCTATTGGGCGTATATGATAAACTAAACTTCGATTTGATTGCCGTATGTAAATCTATGCTTAAAAATCCCACCAATCTTGCAAATTAGGCATTGATTAGATGTCAATCGATTAAAACTCAATAAGTATACTTTGTCCATTTTCAAATATAACAGTCTTATCATTCCATAATTTAGGAGTATTTATTTATGCATTGACACTAAGAAACGAAAATGTATCTTACTTATACAGACATGATATCAAGTACTTTAGACAACCTCAAACTATCAGAATCTATTAGAATTTCTCAAAGACAGCAAACTGATTATATACATAGTATTTAATCAATGCATACGTCACAAAGCCAGCAGCAACACAACGCGAAGAGACTGCACAAACAAATAAATCAGTTAAGAGGGTTAAATGCAAATCAAGATCACAAAAAATTCGATGTGATCTCACTTTTCCGAGCAAAAAAGGGTTTAGACGAAAACCTTCGAGCCTTTTTCTTCGGATTAGCCGTGTCAAAATAAGTTAGTTACTCTTTGTCAGTAACTTACATAAAAAATACAAGTACTTACTGAACATGCAGTTTGAGATGAACTTACCATCCCTCGCAGAAGCCCCTCTCTCCTTTCGGCTTTGATCGTGGCCAGAAGTACATCTTCTTCTTCTTTCCTCCAGCTGCACCATTTCCAGTCGGGTAACCTGCATATCAAAATAGTTCAGCAAAACTTGAGAATTTAAGGGCCCTTTTTGACATGGATTCTGCTTCTTGTAGAAGAACAATTTTTTCTGTAAAATCTCTTCTAATCCGACCCATGTTCAGAAAATTTTCGACTTTTCAAAAGCCTTACCTAACAGAGCCTAAGTTCATTAAAGAGCATACATGTGTGTGTAGAGATTAGAGAGAAAGAGAGACCTGAAGGAGGTTGGTTTGATGGGTTTTGCATTTTGGAAGATGAACAGCACAAATTCGTCAGGCTAAGAGGGCAGTTAAGAATCTTTGGATGTTTAATGCTAATCAGGACCTGTAGTGTATATATACACACACAAAGGAAAAAAGACTTTTTTTTAATGCAGGGATTCACACTAGGGTGGTTTATATTCACAGAATATATTTTTATAAATATACCATATTTTAATTATATTAAAAATCATTAAATTTTATTCATTATTACACTTATATTCTTAATTCTTTTCATCACGTTCTTATTTTTAACATTTCATTGATAAAAAATCTTGTCCTTAATTATTATTTTCGTCCAAAAATATTGTTAACGTGATTTAGAATTATGGTGAAATATTTAATTGTATTTTATATTATTATTCGTTTTGCTTATTTAAAAATATAGTGGGTAAATGAGTCTTTTTATTCTATCTTAAAAAAAATTTAAAGAGAAACCATAATCATGAACAATTTATTTTAATTTGAAAAAAAAATAATAATGTGAAAAAAAAATTGAGACATAAATGTGATTATGTGACTGTTTGAGAGAACCTTTTATGCAATTAAAAGGTAATATAGTTATTCAAAACTATAGTGCGAATATATTTAGCGCGCACACTTTTATTCCATTTTATTTAAATGTCTAATGTTGACTATAACCAATAAATAAAAATTTAACAAATATTTGCATTCGTTACTAGATAATTCAATATACTATACGCCTTACGCGTAACATAAAAGTCAACAGAAAAAGAAGATATGAAAGGTCGTTTTAAAGTCAATAATGAAAACTTTGCATATTACTTTTTGTTGTTGGATTCTTTGCTTGGTGAAGATGGAAGAATAGAACTTTCAAAGAAACTCGTGACAATGCAAAGGCCGTGGGAACAAGAAGCAACTTTTCTGTGGAATAAACATAAAAGAAGGTCGATTATATTCCCTAATCTTATCTTACTAATTATGGTTAACGATAGAGAGAACATGATGCCAAGCACTGAAATAATACAAGGAAATGAAAAGAAAAACTTTTGATTCAATAGTTTACATGTGGTACAATAACGAGTTTAGGTATTCGACACTTTCATACATGTCCGAATAATCATATTCATAAAACAAAGAAAGGATGAGAGACTCACTGAAATCGAAAAGAATTTATGATTTATATGCTTTTCGATTGGGTTTTACAAAAGATTACACATTTGTTGCTACAGCCTACAAAGACAGCAATGAATTTAAGAACCTCTATTTTGAGCAATCCACTAAAACGAAAAGCTTCATCTACGAATTTACAAATGGAGTTGCAAGAATAAATAAATTAAAAGCAATCACGATTTCTTCATTTTTGAAAAGTTCAACAGGTAGATACAGATGGGACATGGGAGTACAAAGGAAGACGAATCCATCTACCTCATGATACAAGTAGCACGTTGCTAGTCGAACACATCATTAATGCCTTTATTCACAGCAAGCAAATGCCTCAAACGATGGACCAGAACTTCTTTCTGCAAAATAAGACTGGTTCCATTTTCTTCATATCATCTTCCAGAAAATGCAACTGAGTATCCCAAAGAAACTTGGGTGCAAGATCTACTATCCTAGTAATAAGTGGTTCAATTTCACCTCTGATAATAACGTATCCCTGCACATCAACATTCATGAGATTTTTATTTGTAATATTGAAGGAAAAATCTGGACTAGTTGCATTTAAACCTCCAAAGGTCGGAATGGGGTTTGACGTGTGTGGGTGTATATTGAGGCGCGGGGGTTGAGGAAACTGCCCAACAGTAGTCTGCCATAGAAAAATTGATTACATAGATGACATGCAATGCAAAATTCCTTTTAGGTTGAACTCAGTTCACTTCTAATTGCACGTGGATCCTCCCTCCAAAGCATCAGTACAATGCCTTGTATTACACAGTTAAGTGTGTTGGGTGGGGGTTAAATCCCTTCCCATTATATTTCTGTTACATTTCCTTCTAGGATAATCCTCAGCTGAGAGTACTACTAAGGTGCAGAAGCACGAGGGAGTTACCACAACATTGTTTTCTTACATGTTAAGCACATTTTCCATCCACGTCAGTAGCAAAATTCGAAGGCACCCAATCGGAAGTTGTAAAATTAAGGACGTGGTCTCATGGGGGGCCACACCTGAGAAATTGTTTGGCCTCCATAACATATGTTTTTGGAAGCTAAAAGATGTGTTTGGTAGAGGGGAATAGAGTTGAAGGAAATTTTTTATCTAGCCATTATTTGAAACGGCAGGGGAAAAGTGTTGACATAAACCAGTTTTTGAATCTTTGTTAATAACTATGATGCACTGACATGGACATGCGCATGTCAGACACACTACTAACAAGATATGTCTCTTACATGTTGATTAATTTTTTTTAAATTCTTTATTTATATAATATAAATTTAATTTTTTTATTGAAATATTTTAAATGTAAGTACCTATTTATTATTTAATAATAACTTTAAGTTAAAAAGTATATAATATTTCTGATAAAAAAAAGAAAAATGACCATAGTAGAGTGTTCAAAGAGTATCGTATCCGACGAGTGTCAGACATTGACATAGACACACTACTCTAGTTGAAGTGTATTGAAATCATCTTCAAGGACTTAAAAGCTGGGTAAGGCAAGTGCCACGAACACTGTTGCAGTTAAGAAAGACTTTTCCCTTTTCTCCCATGCAATGAAATAAATATGTACCCTTTCCACCCGCTTTCTGTTCCCTCCCAACATTCCCTCTAACCCATTTTCCAAGGTTCCAAGTCACCTTCCTTTCAATTCTACCTCTTCTTCACTTTAGACATAACCTATCGTCTACACTACTTCTGCAACCACAAGACAAGAAGGATCTCAGCCGGAGGTAACCAGAGCAGGAGACAGGCAGAGTAATAAAATTTCGAAGTGACCCTGCTTGGGATGTGACTCAAAAAGGTTTGTCAGCACAAAAACAATTTCACTTTTTTATTCGATTCTTTCCAACACCAAAGCAATTTTTGCTTCAGATGAATGCTTCAATAGGTTAGGTTCTGTTGCATTTCTCTAATGTCTTGTAGAATCAACAGCTTTAAGGTGTATTTAATTATGATAAAACCTAGATGACAATTGTTATATTATTTGCTGATGGCTATAAGCATATAACTGAGAGTTCCAATATTTATTTACCCGAGGACGTAAAATTCGATCCATCTCCAGCATGATGTCCTCTAGTAAGCAACCTCCTTCCTGATTTTTATAGTCAGAGAAAAGATGGTTGGCATGCAACAAATCATACGAGCGTGGGTATGTTGAGAAAGGTTCACACCTTCAGATTCCAAAACAACATCGTGTCATGTTCCTCAATGGACGTGAAGCATAGACAAGTTATAATCTGAAGCTTACCAGTCATGAAAGGCGCCCATCAGACCCCGGTCATAAATAGCAGATAAGGTATTCGCTGTGTTTGCAGGTACTACATTCATGACCCAAACAGGCCATGTACTCAAAGCAACTGCAAATCCACCAAGGAAAGCACTCATGTCCATGACATTCCGAACTTCATTCTCTTCAACATCCATCAGCCTCCAGTAGTGACGAACTTGATCCTGCCAGTAGATTGTATCTGATAAGAACTTTTCTCGACTGATACCTGCACCAATTATATGATATAATGATATGCTAAGTAATACCAATGAGTACAAGACTTAAAGCACATGACAAATCTAAAATTACAATGTGATCTACTAGCAAATAAGCAATCAATCCAGTATACCACATGAAACGTATGATTGTTTTGCAGACTGCAGAGGGAAATAACAAGCTGAACAAGTTGAAGTACAGTGTTAGCTACAACTCTTTTCTTTATCTCTATAACTGAAAATGGTAGCCGAGGAGGAGTTTGAATATAAAATCATGATTGAAATGTTTAGCCGCTGCAGAAACACGACTGGAGCCCATGGTTTTAGGGGAACGCATACTGTTTCCAGTGTAATGAATCTTCATTATATGTAAATTCATAACAAGCTTTGACATTCTCTTTCTATTAGGAAAAATGGAACACTCTCTTCATTAGACAATCTACTTCCATATAAATGAATAACCAAAAGAAATTTTAAATCCTCTCGATCAGTAAAAAAATTTACTTTACTATGTTTCAGATTTTATCATGCAATTCATTGAGTAAACAATTTCCACCTTTCCAATAATCACCAAATTATGAAGTCTAGCCATAAAAAGATGCGGCGATCAAAATTACTCTATAGGAGCTCAACAACAACATACTAGCTAAAATTAATTAGAGAAATGGGCTCACATTGCCAGAAAAAGAAAAGCTTTCAGTTACATACCAAGGTTATTGAGAGTTTTAGAATATTCTGAAAGACGCTGTGGCCTGGGAGGCAGAGCCTGAGAAGCACGTCGCGTTATACAGTTCCTCAAAGATGTTTTCCATGAGGGTTTAGAATCATCTACAGAGTCACATAGGCTTATAAGCTTCTCCTGTGCATTGTGCTGAAGACATGAGTTGTTCTCTGGCTTAGTCCAGATTGCTGTCTGCACTTCCCTAGCAATGAGTTTCCAGCACATTGCAGAAGTCAGATTCATCAACTTGTCCCAAATCGCTGGGAAATCTTTATCTCTCCTGTAAGCAGGTGGAGCAGAGTAGACAAAATATCCATTGGTTCGCAATAGGCGATCAACCTCTTTAATTAGAATGCCATCTGCACCCAAAAGAAAGATGATAAGTTGATACTGTACTGACAAGCAGGATAAACCTTTCTCTTTTGAGTTGTTTATTTCGAAACTACAAATATTTTTAACACGACAGGGACGCTATTCACTTCATGCTAATCTGGATCCAAAAAATTGCTTAAGTTCCATAATAAAAGGTATACAAAATTACACAGATATATTCATAAAGTTTTGAGTTGTTTCAGCTTAACATATTCAGAAAGAGTTTTCTCAAATAAAAATACGGACGTGTAGCAAAATGCTCGAGATCTTATCTTATCCAAAATGCAATCTATACTATTAATCTGCAAGGATAGGAAGACTAACCATTCTCGTGCCAATCAACACGACATCTAGAACAATGGACCATTTCAAAAGAGCTAGTGGGATATGGTAGCTGTTTTGTGGCTAAAGCAGAAATCATTGCTCCAATTCCTCGTTCTAAAGCAAACTGAATTTGATTTTCATGGCCATCTTTGGGAGCAAAAGACATAGTTTGAATATTCAAAGGAAGAAGATATGCTGAGAAACTAGCTACCCCGCAACCAACATCTAATACTTGATATACCCCTGCAGAATGGAGGTTGCCCGTCTTACTAGTCGTCATATTTCCTAACCTGCAGAAGCAGCACATGCAACATTGATTAGACACATTACCTGGACCTAAACATACAATAGAGTTCACACTGTTAAAGGAGTTGCAAAGACTTGTCTAAGGAAGCATTACAGACTCAGATGAAGAAATTATGGTTCAAAATAGGCCAAAGTTAAAATCAAACATTCTGTAAAAAATGTGCAGCAACTTATTTTTCCAGGACTCTTTCAGACATCAAGCCAACAACCTCTTACCTGATAAATTTCAAAGATGTAGCAACTGTATCTCAGGTCACCAAATACATCATGTTCACTTGAAAGTCAAAAAACGTGAACAATTCATCTTGAACAGAAGAAATATGTGCATAAGCATGGGTGTGTGTCTAGAATACATAAATATTAACTCTATTAACGTCAAAAAGCACTCCTTTCACTTCCAGCTTCTTATTCCTGTTTTTTCCCTTTAATTTCTATAAACTGACAAGAGGGAAACCCGCACATCATTGTAGTGTGAGTTGAAGTAAAGTTCTTGTTTTCATACATGGGATTAGGTTTGGTTTTGGGGGATTGAAACAAAAAGAAAAATTTAGGTGTCACCAATATACAAATCTAGAAACTCAATATTTTAAACCTAAGAGAGTTGGACGCTAAATTTGAAACCCTATAGGTAAGAGCTAAGGGTGATTGACAACTGAATTCATCAAGGCAAAATATTCTAGAGTTGTGCATAGGTTTCCATGATGAGTTGGAAAAATAATATGTGGAGTGATGCACCACTAATGTAATAGGTAGACAGAGTCACAGAACAGCTTTACAAAATTATGAACTAAACAAAAGGAAATGAAACTCATTAGATCAAAGGGCAGCATAAATTGGCTACTTTACAAGAAACTACATGACAAAGGTAATTAATTCAGAGGATGAAACATAGATCAAGATGCTCCGAGAGCGAATAAGATTTACTCAGGTAAAATCGTGGCAGTATTGTTTTTTATTACCCCCCAAGAATAACCATAACCATTATGTTATCCCGAATAGAGCTTGTCACGTAACATGATTGGACTAACATACACCACCCCCACCCCCTTCAATATTAATTAATGGTCTTATAAAACATACTGTAGTAGTTTGTTGAGCAACAGATAGTGTAATCACAGTCAACTGGTAACTATAATATGTATGAAACTGCCTTGAACAATCAACATTTATTTACTCATTCATATTTTCTGAGATTACTAACTAATAGTACAAGAACACTACAAACCCACTAGACTAAGGTGCATGTCTGATATTTCAAGTGTAAATTAAAATGTTGTTATGAGAAATTATAGGTGACTTCACAGGTTAAACTTTTCTCCTCACCATAAAGTAATTTTGATTCTACTTTTTTTTTTCCATGTTTCTAATTACATCTACATACAAGTTCACCCTTTCTACTGTCCTCCAAATAAACAACATATCTATCACAGGAAAACTTGATAAGCATATTCAGAAATTAACTGAATGGAGTGAAAATTTGTACCAGCTTTATCTTGAGATTAAAACAGTCGCAAAAAGTGGAATGATATCAGATCCTAAAAAAACTTATAACTGAAGCTTATGGAATAAAGAAAATGGGTTTTTATTCTGACAAAATAAATTGCTAAGCGTACTCATCTTAAGGCAAATCTAGCAGATTATCTAATACTGTTGTACAGCAGTGCTATCCTTCTAAATGTTCCAAATAATAGGTGAAGCTGCAAACTTGAGAACACTAATTGAAATTATCTTAAGTGTGGCTACTCTGCTTGGGGGAAAATGTATAACAATGGCTAATTTTGGAAATATTACAAGGACAATGTCTTAAAGTTGCCCATAGGCATAACTTTTCTTCATACATCCACGATGACAGTTTATTTTAAAAATCTGAGGTAAAAATGTTACAGACTGGGAACAGCATCTCATATACTTCAACATGACACCTTTTTTCAATAATCATCGGAACAAGTAAAATCCAAATATACCTCTCAATGTACTCAGTGGCTCCATGCTTGAAATGAGTACCGCCACCAGGAAACCACCAAAGTTGATCTTTTTCATGCACCCAATTTTGCCCTCCTTTTACCTCAGCGAGGCGCGTATGATTCACATTGCTTCGCCAGACGTAGTCCTTACTAGTTGGCCACCTTATTGGCAACTTATAATCAGCCGGTGGTGGCACCAAACAAAACAAGCGCCTACCTAGTGGAGGACAATGCCTCTCCAGCTCTTCTTTTCTAGAAAGTAGATTAAAACCATCGTTAAGGAAATTGTAAGAAATATCATGACATGGAATGTACTCATTATACGACAAGGGGCATACATTCATCCCAGTTTTCGGGATTGTAATTGGCACTGTCTGATAAGTGAGAGCTATTTTATTTGTAAATTTGGAAGTACCTGCAAGCATAAAAATAATGACATGAAAATGAAATACAAAAGGAATTTCGATGAAAATCCACACACCAATAACCAAGATCTGTTAGGAGCACAGCCCACTGAAAGCTAACATTTTCCGACTATCAACCTCTACAAACAAATTTTAAGCAGCCAAGTGATGCAAACTGGAAAGCGCTCAACCTGAACTGGGCTGGATATACGAGCTTATAAATTCCAAATTATGATACGTATGATACAACTCCTATTCTTCATTTGTGTATGACTATCCATTCATTGAAGAAACAATGCAAGCAAATATTTATGCTTTTCAAAAACCACAGAACTATAATAAATGTTAAATTTTTATTCTAACAAATTCATTTACCAAGCCTGCACATTTCTGAGAATTCCCCATTCCACCTAACTGAGCACGAATTATATCTACATGCAATGATATTTAGGACTCCCCAACCTGATCATTTACGAAAACCTGCTTTTTAAAGATTTATCACTAAACATTCAAAGTTGTAAACATCAAATGAATGTATTTTTCTTAACTGTTAGACCCAAATCGAAGCTAGTATGTAACCTTTTTACTGCAGTAATTAAAAATCAGCATTATAGTAGTGCGTTTATTTAATAAAAGAAATGCACTTTACTGAGCTTGCCGTTTCTGGTAAACTTTCCACTCCACATAACGAAGCTCGAATTATCTTTCCAATTCAATGATGGATAGTATTTACTATTTATTACTCCTCAGTATGTCATAAACGAGAAACCCCATAATATCAAGTATTTATTACTAAACATTAACATCAACCTAAAAAAACTAATCCATTTTCTTAACTAGATGCAACTTTTCTACTTTGGTAATTAAAAACGAGTAATACAGTGATAAAACATTTTAATAGAAGAAATTCATAACCGCACTAACCAGAAACTGATAAATTATTGACACCCTGGTGTTGTACGTCTGGCTGTTGTAGTTGTACGTGTACGGAAGAAGATTTATTGCCAAAAAGAGTGCCGGTGTAAAAGGATGCTATCATTACTAGAAGGACCAACATTATTGTCTGACTCGTCTTCCAATCAAACGCTCTCATGTTCATAGATCCCGCCATTTCTTTGCCTTTTGTGTAACAAGTATCGGTGTGTGCTTGAGTAGGATTTGATTAACCGGTGAGAAAGAGTTGAATTGTCAAGGACATTTCTGTACGGAGCCAAATCGAAAGATCTCACGCTCAGAGTGAGAGAGAGAATTTGGAGCTGAGAGTGAAAAGTGCGAGGCGTCGATTTTCATGTCGGTTCATGAAGTACAGTCTACAGAGGATCACAACCCGGAAAACCGATCCATTTTCCCCTGCAAATTTGAATCAGCAGTCTGCCAGTCTCCAAGCAAACTTCTCGTAGCACCTGAGTCCTCGTTCAAATTTTCGTTTTATTTAGATCTTAAACTTTAATTTTTAGTGCATGTAGGTCCTTTTTGACATAAATATTCTAATCCTTTTTTTTTCTAATTTTTTTTTAAAGAAATAGAGGTGGATGGCCAAAATATCCTCGAAAGGGTGTGCACATGATTGTTTAATAGAATTTTTAAACTATTTATGTCCAGCAAAGTATGTGCATCAAAAATTGAAGTCTAATGACTTGAAAATCACTAAAATTTAGGTATTTCGAGAGGTGTAATGTGATAAGTTTATTTACAAGAAAAGTATACGTTAGATAGTGGTGCGAGGTGATAGTGGTGGTGATGACGGAGGATTGGGGAGGTGGTGGTAAGATGAGTATGGATCGGGTGATTGTAATCGTGTTGGAGGAGGTCGACATGACACAGTATATTACATTTGTTAAACTCGTAATTGCACATGTTACATAGTGTGTTACATATGTTACAAAAGTATAGTAAGTTTGTTACATTATTATATCATCTTACAGATTTGTTTATCAACTGATGACGAGACGAAACAAGATTTAATTGAGTAAAAAATCTCACCAACAAAAAAAACTCCAATCTGTTATTTTCATTAACCCACATTACGTAAGAATAATTCTTCGAGTGATGAAGACACTTTTGACAATTTTAAGTCACTTTATTGTCACCTCATCAATCCGTAAAATAATTAGTAAATGATGATAGACACCAAACATTTTTTTTGTTTTAACACGTATAAAAAAAATATTTGAACTTCTTGTACCTGTTAGTTCTCGTTGGTATGATATGATATCCCCTTAACCAAGGATTGAGAAGAGGATGATTGTTTGAAGTAGTTGTTCAGACACCTCACTACTTAGTTGTTTTGCATCTCCTTGTTTCATAATTATTTGTTGAGCGATATGGAAATAGATCGAGTAATTGAGTAATTTGTTCCTTTATTCAAGAGAAAGTATTTCCAGTTTGCAGAATGATATGTTTTCAATCACATCATAAATGACAATATGTGCATCGGCACGCACAAAATTTACGAGAAACCTAGATTCATGTAAACTCACAATCTTATTTTCCATTGGAAACACATGAATTACAACATATATTTACAAAAATTATGTTAGGTGTACTTTCCGTGGATTACATTTTGTGTACATAGTGTGAAAAAATCAAAAAGTATTGGGCGACAAAGTGTGTTTTTTTTTAAAACTGTCCAATCACGAATGACACGTGGCACAGAGTATCGTGAGGTATCTTGACAAAAGCATGACGCTTGAAATAAATCCTTCTGTAAAGAGAGCTTCATATTCAGATTGCACAACCCAAGTAATAACTAGTAAATCACTCATTCTCTTAAAAGAGAGAATCTAAGGATCACTGTTTCATTTTGTCACAGTCGTTTTCACACGCAAACTGGTTTGGAACTGATTTTGTACTGTTCATGTATTTATGTAGTGTACTCAATAAAAAAAAACTCAGAAAATCCAAAAAAAAAAAAAAAATTTGCCGACTTCCTATGAAAAAAATGTCTGAAAAACTTGTTGGGAACTGGTTTTGTACTGTTCATGTATGTATA
>CAIGRF010388413.1:70397-89017 GCA_903798235.1 Fraxinus ornus | reverse complement strand
TTTTTTTTTTTTTTTTCTCTCCATTTTTGAATTTGATTTGTTCATTTCAAGTTTCTGTATAAATCTCATGTACCCTTAGACTGATTTTTAATTTAATCATTTCTTGTGTTCTTGATTACTTATGCATTTAAATCGTGTTATTTGAATGATTAGCCATTACTCAAATAACTTGTTGCCTATTCGTAGTGTTGTGAGACTCACAATAGGTAAAACAATGTATATTTAACATACGGACAATAGATATTAAGAATAGTATTTATGACATGTGTAATAGCGTGAAATAACCATGTTATTAATACATGTTTTTCCTATGAATTCGGATTAGGAAATGATCGGATCGTGTTAAACATATATTTGATATTTTTTGGAAGAGAATATTAAATAAGATTGAATTATTAATTGTCATTAACATTAGAAAACACTACTTTATATGAGTTGAGAAATGGAAATAAAATTAATTGGAGAATTCAAAATTCCAATACATTAATCACATATTTGATAAAAATATCTTTTTATTGCTTCGTAGTTAAAAGTAGTAGAAAAATCAATCTAACCAATTTTTATAACTCGCAGCTCACTTTATTATTACTTGTCAACGATTCCGCACGCTTGAATGTTTCAACCGAACGTGTATCAATGTAAGCGCAATACCTGAATCTTTCAGCATGACCTATTTAATTAGAGTCAACTTGAATTTACTTATAATAAAAAATTAGGATAAAAAACTTGTTCGTAGCTAGAATTGAAAGTAAAGACTCTAAGTGAAATTTAGTCCGCGTTTGATGTTCATTAAAAATAGTTTTTTTTTTTTGTTTGGAGAAAATGTGTTTTGAAATATTGAGGATGTGTAATTTAAAAGTAGTAAAAATAAATAAATTTACGTTTAAAATATTTTATTATAAAAATGTGTGATTTTTTTTTTTAAAAATAAAGTTTTAAAGAATGGAAGGCAAAGATGGAGTTAAAAATAAGAAATTACGATATAAAGAATCTACTTAAAATGCATACTAATGATTTTTTAGGTCGTCTACCAACCAACTACCCATGTGAACGACGTGAATTTCAGCTCATGTAACGGGCCCACAAAACACGTATCATCAATCAGTTTCCCTGATTCCAGACGTATGATTATTGGAAACCCATCTTATCACCGTCAATTTCACTGTCATCAACGACTAATCAGAATTTAGTACATGCCATGCTCGGTGGGACCCGTATCTGACCAGTTGATTACAATTCTTACACCTGTTCATGGTTACCCTTTTAGCTGGCTGCCTCGTTTAAAGTTGGAGTACACCATGCGATGCACAATGTACAATAGCCTTATAGTTGACATGTAGGGCTTGTTTGGGAAATGTTAATTGGACATGATTAAGGGAAATTGTTGTTTGCACTCGGAATATAACTTGGGGGAAAAATAGGTGAGTTTGTATATAAGATCTTACCGATGACTCCTCGATATCTTGTTAGACCTCAACTCGATTAAATGAGCCAGTGACGAAATGAGTTGTCGATCACCCCTTCATGGGTATTGTCCAACCTTTTTCACCGAATATTTCATAAAGGGAGTAAAGTCGGTGAAACTTACTTTAGGATTACGTATATTCTCAAATATTAATAATTCATGTTTTACTAATTTCAGCACTGAATAAAAATTGGTAGACCATCAAAGGTAACAACGCCTATTTTACGGTCATAGTATATTTTCGAATTCCTAAATGTTTTTCTTAAAAGGAGTAACGAAAGTGCGTTTTTTGTGTTTCCGCCATGTTAGTAATCTAAACCTCTCCAAACAAGCCTTTAACAATTGACAGTGAGTCTTCTAGATAAGTCAATCAGTGAGCAGGCTCGGTCAATTCCCAAGCCTGAAATTCCACGACCGCACCTTTATAGGCTCGGATCTTCCTGCCTATAAATAGCTTCTCCGTGTTCCTAACCGCGTCATTGCTCTTTACGTGTACACTCGGGGTTCGACTGCGGAGAAAATCAAAATATTTTCGAATAAGGTTTTATTTCGTGGACTCAACACTTTGATGAATTCGTGTTTTCTATTTTCTTTTCTTGATTGTTAATTTCATTTATTGATTTTGTGAATTGTGAAAATTTTGTTGACGCTGAAATTTTATTTGAGCGAGAAATTAGAATTTTGATTTGAGCTTTGAATGAGTTGAATTGGTTGCTTAGTTTTCTTTGATTCAAATCCAGTTTTGAGGCTTCGTCTTAAACCATGAACTTGTTAACAAAAGCACTACGAGCAGTTTTGCTTTAATTTACCTTAACGGATTGATCATCAGAGGACTTTCGTTTTAGTTGAATAGATTTAGAGAATATTTGTTGCGATTGAGTTATGTAAATTTTGGGAGTTCAGAATTCAGATAGCTAAATTTTGCCGGTCTTCAGTAAATTGTTCTTAGGAGTTGATTTTAAAAATTTATTAATATTTGATTTTTTATCTTTCTAAATTTGAATTTTATGTAGGATTTACAGGATGAGAAAAGTAAGGGAAAATCGATTTTTTGTTTTGAATTTAATTTTAACTTTGGGTAACAGAACAAGAAGGGAGGATTAATTTTCCTATGTTATTTTGAAACAGATAATATGGCTTTAGTATCTGGAGGAAGCTCGACACTTAATCCCAACGCGCCTCTTTTCATCCCGGCATCAGTACGCCAAGTAGAGGACTTCTCGCCTGAATGGTGGAATCTAGTGACGACCTCGACTTGGTTTCGTGATTATTGGCTCAGCGAGCACCGGGAAGAGGATATATTTGGCGTGAAGGATGATGGTTTTGATAACAATGATGTAGCTAAATTGCTGCCCGACAACATTGACCTCGTGATGGATGATGATACCTTGAATATGGAAGCCCAATTCGAGGAATTTCTTCAATCATCTGAGCCCGAATATGGAAGCAAGGCTATCAAGGGAATATCTGAGAATGGTATGCTCCTCTTTTTTCTTTTTTTCTTTTTTTCTGATTTTGATTGATAATGGATTCAATAATTCTATTTTATCGATTGCAGTGGTGAACCTATGTGACATAATTTTAATAATTTAAAAAATGATTTAACTTTTTTAAATGATATGTCACGGACAATGCCAACTTTTGAAGATTATTGAAGTTACCACACTAGGTACACAACTTTTTGACATATGTTTGGGCCCCACAATGTGAGCCCATTGTGTGCCCTACACACATGTGAGGGTTGTATAAAAAATTGTATACACAATCTCATGCACAACCTTTTCACGTATGTTTGGGCCTCACAATGTGAGCCCATTGTGGGCTTCACACACATGTGAGGGTTGTATAAAAAATTGTGTACCAAGTGTATACAAGTAGTAATTTTGAACTATAAATAGCACTACTTATTGATTATGACCATGAACATTGTTCAGTTTTATAGATGACGATGATGACGGTGAAGAATTTACTAATATTGAAAAAATAAAAATAAAATACAAACCTAGGGGGCATAGAACACTTCCATCAAATGAAGGAAAATGCATAAAACTTGAACCGATCAAGTTTGTTGGATCTTCAGAATTGCCTATAGCTATCTTTATCGGAGTAAGCCAATCTATATCCGAAGATCAAATGGAAGTGTCATCACAAACCACGGAACATAATTGACATCTTAAATTGTAGCAATATAAATTACGTTGCATGCTCTTCTTCTTTGCTTTGAGTCCTTTGACATGCAACTGATGTTCTACCATACTCAATGCTTGTTAAATTTGTATTGGTCATCAGGCTTGAACAGGAATACTGAGGCGCTGATAAAAAATCTGGGTGTGTCAAAATGGAGAAGTTCCGAGTTCTTGGGGGAGCCGGCCAAGCATGTTAGCCCAAAATCTGTTTCCGGCTTCATCCAGCAGCCGCGTTGAAGTGTAGATTATTTGGGCTTTGGTTTGCAGTTCGGCCAAGAAATGGCAGTCTTGTTTTCTTGTAGCTTTATGTGTAGACCAAAGTTCTTCCTAGTTATATTCTGAAGACACTAGTTTAGTTTAGCAACGAGATAATGTAAAATAATCATGCTGTGGCATATATAGAGAAAAAAAAAAAAGTATTAGATAAATTTCTCCCATCTTTGAAGTATCTCTCATCGTGACCAATAGCAGCAACGACCTAAACTTGTTCTCCATGAATTTTGAGACGGTTAAATTAAGCACGTGTTTGGGCTCCATTTTCATAAAAAATCATTTTTTTCAACTCTCATTTTCAGCTCGACATTCTCTTATAAAATAATTTTACACGTGAATCGAAAATTTTTCCTTATTTTTTAATTACACATTCACCAACTTTTTACTATTTCAAAATGCAAAAAAAATGGTGATTTGATTCGTTGTGACTTGTGAGTCGTTCTCATAAGATGATCTGTAGCAAGGCAACTTATATGGGTTGCTTTGAACAAACTTAAATCTACAAGATAACAGAAATTTGACAAAAACGAACAAACCACAGAAATTTTCATTCGTAAAAGGGTGATCTCTCCAAAGCTTACTCCCCGATCGATAAGAGAACCAATTCTGTCAACTACTCAACTTCTACAAAGAAGTGAGTCTACTCCCTGATCCACTGCAAACTATTATTAACTACCATAACTGCTATTGCCTTTGTTGAACAGTTGAACTTATGGGAACACAACTCAGGAACATGATTTTAATCCATGTAACGAACTAAATTCAAGACAAGCAGTATAGATAGAGATTTGTTTTTATTTTCTCGCACAGGTAATCATATATCTTTGTACATTGGAGTAATTTCAGGTGATTCACTTTGTTACATTGGATTAAAGAGTCATTATGAGTTGCTAACAGTACGTGCATGATGGAGTAACAAAACAGGCAGAATTTAATTTGACATCCAACCATAGTGCGGAGTCGACATGTTTCATCATCTAGGGGACAAAACAGGTAACGGTGTGCTTGCAGATGCTTGAGCTTGAAGAATCTGAAGCTTCAGAAGCAAGGCAAACCTGGATAAGTTGAAATTGCTCAAAGTTGGATTGTGGTTAGTATATCAGCTTCTGCTCAACTAGGTACTTCTGAAAGTAGAGCATCACTTTCTTCTTGAGACTCTCTCTTGGATTGAGCTTCGAGTTTGGTCTGGTTCCCAATTGCATCAGATATAGCCTTTGGCAGCAAAAATCCGGGTCGCTCAAGAATTCGTGCCCGATCAAGTACCATAGGCTCCCGCAAAGTGATCTGGATACCATCATATGTCCAAAGAGTCAAGTTTGCTTCACCTTTTAATCCCAAAGAGAACCAACCTAAGCCAGCCACTGCAACGTCAACACTGTTCACATCCCAGCTTGTTCCAGATGCATTGACTACTCTCTTTTCCCACGTACCCAATTCAGAGACTCGGTTTACACTAACAGGAGGCTGAAAGCATAATTAGCACAAAAAAAAAAACTATCTATCAGAAATTATATTCTGGAATTCATACGCATGAAAAGTCATTTATGTAGAAAATTGAAAGACCAAAATCTCGAAAATTCCTTGAATTGCATATATCATCTTATTACGTGTGTTAAAAGACCAAAAGACAAGTTCTACTTCCCAGAGCACAGGACTCCAAATAAGAAATTTTAAAACTTTAATATTTTACTAGCAATCTGGACTGACACTCTTGGAAAAGATAAAAGCACAATTTGAACTAAGATGTGGCTCATCAACAATGAAAATTACCGGAGTTTAACTACTGAGTAAGTCAAAACAGCCTCAACTGTTCAAAGAAGACAAGACAAATTTATGAACAGCATACAATCCTAAAACGTCTAACTTTCTCCATTAATCAACAAGGACACTTTTCTTTTTAACGAAGATGTGCTCTTAATTGAGTGAATTTTGCAATTTACATATCTGCTTTTAAAATCTTACTTAATCATGTCTTTATTGTTTCTTCCACTTCAGTCACACGCGATGGTCTGGAAAAAAAGAAAGTAGTATCTGCAAAAGGATTCCGCGAATGGAGATACCACCCGATACAACATATTGGGAGCAAACAAAGCTATAATAAAACATATAAAATACATATAATTAAATGTGACATTCCAATTGAATGATGGATACTATCTCATTTAAGATTAAGGGTCAACAGCATCAGTTGTGAAATTATGAAAAAAAAAAATCACGGTCAAACTCGTACACATGAACTTTATACATCATAAATATTCTTAAATACGTTATATTCCAAAAGAATGATGAATATTATTCCATTTAAGATAATGGGCCACTGCATCAATTGCAAAAATAAATAAATAATCGTGGAATAATTCATCCAAATGAACCTTACACATCAAACATAAATCAATGCAGAAAAATGTTAAGAAAAAAAGGGGAAAAAAAAAGAAGCTAAACTGTATGCTGTTCAGTTACCAGCTGAAAACACGTTAAACCTTTTTATTTTTAAAGAGTTAAATTGCATACACTCAATGTTGCTAAAAGGTTTTAGTTTGTGGTCAGAAGCATTACCTGCAACCTAATGCCAGCATGCTTGCTCTTGATCTCATCAGCATTTTCAATCTTTCCTAGATGAAGTGAGACATTCGGTGACGTCCAAACCGTGACATATATTGTTTCCACAGAAGCCTCGTTAAGATCCAGTCTGGCTAAGGCACCAACATGTACAGCTTGACCTACCTGCAGAAGATTAGAATTCTGTATTAGGAGCATGTTTGCTAAGCTTAAGAACAATAGTAGGAAAGCAAGCAAAGACCTTTTAAAAATGAAGTTTTTGAACTAACAAACCAAACCCCCACACCCACCCAATCTTCAAATTTTTTTTTAAAAAAAAGTAACTTCTCAAACAGTTCAAACATGTTTGGGGAAAAAAGTTACTCAAAAGCAGCTTTTACGTATTTTTAAGCTTACCAAATATGATCAGCAGGCTTTATCCAAGCAAGTTTGACGATACATGGATGGTGTTTATTTAAAAACTGAGGTGCTAGAAAATGAGAGTAAAAAAGAGAAAAAAGTCATCTTATAATGACAATAGATATAGCATTTATGCACAGGTGACATATCGACTACATAAATTTTTTTTGTAAATAACTGTCTTAACAATGAATTAATTCATATAGCAATCCTGGTTAAAAAAGGAAGTATGCTTAGAATCGCAAAAATACATAATCTTGACAACGTTTAAACCAGCTTATCTCTGACTCTTGCTATTTGTTCTTTATGATTTATCGTTTGCCTTAACCAGCTATTACTCATTAGCAAGTCATCTTAATGGAAAAATAACAGTTCACACGAATCAATAATTTGAATATTTAGGCAGATTGTTCTCTATCAGAATTTTAATTACCATAATATGTAGGATGTCATTAGTCTTAAAGCACAAGTAAACAATAACTTACCTTTATCCTGAAAGATCGAGGTTGTAGCTCTTTTCGTATTTCAACCATTTTCTGCTCCTCCCTGTTCAATCTCATGGACATTAAATACGGATGTAGGAGGCCTGGAGTGTCATACATTTTTGCCTTAGCAGACAATATTCCTCCAATTCTCAAGATACCGAGTGTTGTTCCAGGAATGGCGGCTTCTGTGAGTTTTGTGACCTTTACTCCTTCTTTCTTGGCGAATGCATTGATTAGTGTTGACTTTCCTGCATTTTGAGCCCCGATAACCCAAACATTTCCTCTAGGCCCAGCCATATCCTTGATGAATGCAAACAAGTTCTTTACACCCAAATCCTTACGAGCACTAACCATATAAACCCCACTTAGCTTAGGTGCTCCATTTGCCTTGGCACGGTGCCTAACCCATCTATCTAACCTTGTGGGCGAAATTTGAGAAGGAAGAAGATCAACCTTTGTAGCCACCAACACAAGCCTTGGCAACTTTTTACTAAGCTTTAAACCATCTTTCCTTCCTTCCAACACTTTGAACAAGGACTTGGCTGCACGTTTTGGAAATGAACCATCAAAATCAACACAATCAACCACCATAACCACTACTGTAGCATCTGCATTCCCTGTGGGCTTCATCAACCTCGTACTAATCAAACGATCAAAATCAAAATCCGGTATCAAATTTTCAGCAGCCTGGTTTTTCACCTGGCCATAATTTCTCAGAGAATGACACCGTGCACAAACTGTCACCTCTTCGTTCTCTCTTCGAGCTTCTCTAGCCATTCTTTTTCTCTCCGCCTTAGACACCCTCTTCTTTTTCGCCTTCTCAAGCGTCTCCTCTGTAATGTTACCAAACCCAACTCCAGCTGGAGCAAAACCATCCAACTCCTTCAACAAATCATCATCTTCATCTTCCAGCTCAGATTCCCAGTCTTCCGAATCCCAATTAATCCCATCCTTATCATTTTCTTCCAATTTTCCCTCAATGTCATCCTCAAAGTCATCATCATCTTCTTCAAACTCATTAAATTCCTCCTTCAAAAAGTCATCCGCATACTTCCCATCATCCCCCATATTTGTTACTTCCATTTTCTTCTTCTTGTAATACCCAGGGAGAGTCGGGTCTTTATCTTGCATGAACACTCCACAACCAGGGCATATAGGCCCATAATTCTCATCCTCATCTCTTCCTTCACTCAAAATCAGACTTTTAACACTTTTTCTTGAAACGTTTCCATTCTTTTTCTCAGCTTTCTGAACAGTTGCTTCACTACCTTTTACACTTAAAGCAATGCACAAACCTTTCTTGTTATACCCGTCCTTCTTCTTTCCTACATTCAGCCCTGCAAATAATTGATTTGGCCAGTGGATTTCACACATAGTGCAAGAAAATGATAGAAATTAGAGAGAGAAAGAAGATTTACCAGTACCAAGCTGAAATCTTGATAAACAGTTGGCTTCAATATTGCTGTTCAAAGAAAAATTGATTTTCAGTTCAACAGTCGTTGATGATAGAGAGGCTGTTGACAGCAAAACCGCCATTTCCCCTCCGCCTTTTTCTTCTGCTAAAACCCTGTCCTGTTTGGCTTGCCCCCAATATCCCGTTACAATTTTATCACAAATTTTCCGAGATATTTAAATGGAGCTCACTGAATTTATAGGTTTGTTTTATATAAGTTACTAAACTTTAATTTATTTGAATTAGTAATCCAACTTATTTTTTTTTCTCGGTTTAACCTTTTTCATCCTCTCCACGATCAAATCTAATGACTCGTCCAACGTGTCAAACGTAAGCCCCTGTTTGGTACAGATTAAAATCAAATTTTCATTACATTTTGATAAAAGTTGATGAAATGTGTGATTGAAAAGTTGTGGATACCATAAAATATGCAGTTAAAATTAATTATTGACCTTGACTTAAATTAAAACTTTAATTTTAATTGGTGCCAAACAGATGCTAGATAAGTGGGCTGTCAACTTAAGAAAAAAAACTGGTATATAAAGAATATTAGTTCTGATCATTATGCCTATGAATATTAATAACCAAAACTATTGCTTCAATAATTAGTAATGAGTTTGGAACTAGCCCTCATTAGTTTGTTTAAAAATTTCAAGCTCAAGAAGTATGTAGTCGAGTAAGAACCCTAGAACTCTTTCTACTTCGGTCGAATAGTGAATTCTTTTATTATTACTATTTTATATGTAGCCTCTTTTGTTTTAGATGTTTTTTACTTGCCCCTTGTTTGGTATAGATTAAAATCATATTTTTAGTAGATTTTGATAAAAAATGATAAAATGAGTGATTGAAAGGTTGTGGGTCCCATAAAATGTGCGGTTAAAATTAATTGTTGACTTTGACTTGAGATTTTAATTGAGTTTTAATCTAAACCAAACGAGAGCTTATTCTTCTTCGAACTCAAATGCCCATGTACTTGTACTCTTTTTTTGTCGTGCTATGTCTAGCTTGTTTCAGAGCGTGCTAGCACATAGCACAACCAAATAGAGGTATGGATGGGCTCAAAAAGCAAGAGTTATGCCCCGAGCCCTTACCTCAAGTTGAGCGGGAGAACTTCGGGTATGTCTTTGGTAGGAGTAGGGTAAAATCGATTGACACTCATTCGGTTGAGCCTTTTCTCTTCTCTCTCGATAGGTGGTTGAGCAACTAGAGTGAATAGATCCAACTATTAAAAATGCTTATATATTTATTTTCAAAGATTATTAAAAGAAGTCACATATTTTTCATTCTAATTCCTCCATAGTTAAAATTTTGATTTTAATTTAACTTATAGTCAAAAATTAATTTTATATGCATATTTTATGAGATCTACAATTTTTTAATCATATATTTTATCAACTTTTATTAAAATTTACTAAAAATCTAATTTTTAGCTACACCAAACATGGGGCTATGTACAACAATTCTCACGAGGTATAACATAAAAAATGATTCCCTTGCCATATTATCTTCCGAGTCCCATCCTATTTAGTATTTACAACAAGCATTTTCCATAATCTAGAGGTAGAAAAAAAAAAGGCCCATCGGAAGAATCTGAGCGAATGGACTTTAACCATGCCGAGTCTCGACAGTGGGGAATTTATTTTTTTCATTGTTTGAAGGAAAAATAAAATTTTTGGCTAAACATGTTTTGATAGCTTAGTTAAAATTAATAATGAAAGATTTCAAGTAGATTAGATCCCCATGAATTTTCGTTTATATTGATTCTGTTGAAAATATAATAACATTGAAATAGCAAAACAACAATATTTGACTATATAAATCAAGCCATCGCATCTCATAAATGTCAAGCATATTAACCATTGTTTTGACGCATATAAAACCCATTAATGAAATACATATTACCTCCAAGTGTTGGTGCAACTTGATTAGAAGCCATGAGACATCAATGAAGTTCCAGTAAATCAGATTCAAAATGCAAAGAGGGAGGCTAGGGTTCTTTGAATCCGGTTCTTCAGTCTCTCTCTTGTTCACCACACACCAAAAGGAGCACACACACACACACACAACACACACACATCAAAATGCTATTTTTCTGATAGGCCATAAGCCCGATGTGTGAGCTTGGGCAAGATTGAAGAATGTACCTAAGGGCCCAAAACATGGTTAGTTGATATAATACTGTCCATCCCATAAATGACCCAAATGTCATATTATGTTAGTCCACAAAATTAATCCAACATTCTCCCACTTGGACTACATAATCTTACCACAAATGCTTTCATAGCAACATACATAAGCAAAATAATCACACATAACCAACACACCGATAGGGTGCATAGGCCATACATAATCAGACGCTACTAATCCAGAAGCATGATAATAACATTAATATGAATTCAACGGAATAAATATCATCATTTCGTCACTTATCATATCACAAAGATACAAAGTATCATAAAATAGTGACATACATCCATAATATGCATGAATTACACAATTCAAGCAATCCTTACAAAACATACAAAGAACGACAGACTCCCACTGAAACAAAGAAATTAGGCTCCTAACAATCCCATACGGGAGATGTGTTCTTGAAACACACAAATAGGTAAGCCTTTAGTTAGTGGGTCCACCAACATGCTACTCGTAGGCATGTGCTCAATGATAATGAGAGACTCTGGCAACTTTCTCTTTGACAAAGTAGAACTTGATATCAATATGTTTGGAGCGAGAAGTGCTCCTAGTTTTCCGAGAGAAAGATACGGCTACGGAATTGTCACAATATAATCTCAACGGTCTCGAAATGGAGTCCATAACTCCTAATGCTGAAATGAAGTTCTGAAGTCATATTGCATGACAAGTAGCCTCAGAACACGCCATATACTCTGCCTCCATGGTCGAAGAAGTCGTAAGTGTCTGTTTAACACTTTTCCACGAAACAGCTCCTCTTTCCATTATGAAGATGTACCCAGAAGTGGATTTCTTATCATCCACGCAGCCTGCATAATCGGAATCACTGAAACCAACCACTTCAAGAGTGTCGGTCCACCGATATGTCAACATGAGATCCTTGGTACCTTGAAGATACCTCAAAGCTTTCTTAGCTGCTTTCCAATGGCTTTGACCAGGATCGCTCGAGTATCTACCAAGCACACCAACGACAAAGGCAATATCAGGATGTATGTTAGTATGTATACTTGAGCATATATTAGGCTGCTAACAACAAAAGCATAAGGGACTGTTTTCATCTGATCTCTCTCAACATCATTCTGAGGACATGGGCCTTAGAGAACTTGTCATCCTTCACAATTGGAGTCTTTACAAAAGAACAAGACTACATATTGAACATCTTCAAGATACGATCAATGTAAGTACGTTGAGACAATCTGAGAACACCATTGGCCCTATCACGAAGAATTTGTATGCCCAAGACATATGAAGCTATACCAAGATCTTTCATATCAAATGGCCAAACAATAGTTGTTTTGTCTCAAACAATAAGTTAGTGTCATTAGTAGCGAGCAAGATATCGTCAACATACAAAACCAGAAATATGTACTTGCTCTCACTAACCCTCATGTATATACGTTGATCAACAATGTTTTCCTTGAAACCGTTAGCGGTGATAATTTCATCAAACTTGAGATATCACTGACTTGAAGCTTGTTTTAACCCATAAATTGACTTCTAGAGCTTACAAACCATGTTTTCTTTTCCAACTACCTCAAAACCAATAGGTTGAATCATGTAGACATTTTCACTTAAATCTCCATTCAAGAAACCCGTTCTTACATCCATTTAATGAAGTTCCAAGTTGAAATGTGCCACAATAATTCGTAAATAGTTTTTAGTCGAAACAGGAGATAAGGTTTCCTTGTAATCGATACCTTCTCATTGGCTATAGCCCTTAGCTACCGGCCTTGCTTTATATCTCTCCACTTGACCTTTAGCATCACGCTTGGTTTTGAATACCCAGTTGTAGCCAATGGGTCTACATCCTTTTGGTAACTCTACCAAGCTCCACACTTCGTATTGTGACATAGAGTTCATCTCATCATTCATAGCATTCATCCAATAATTGGGTTGAGGACTAGAAATGGCATCCTTATAGGTAGTTGGATCTAAGGTTTCATCGATGTCATACTCATGCTCCTGCAAGTGGACAATGTAGTCATCAGAGACTGCAGGTTTGCGAACCCTTTCTGATCTCCTTAAAGGTGCATCTTCTATGGCTACATCTGGAGCTTCTTGTGCTACTTGTTCAATGGGTTCATCCTGAATGGATACTGAACGCTGGTCAACCATAGGGCCAACTGTTGGAGCAGAAGCGACAGGCATATGGATAATAATTGGGTATTGTCTAAACACAATTTCTCTAAGCCTTTAGCTTATACCAGTGTCATCCTCGAAATAGATTGTCCGATCTGATTCAACAACTCTGGTGGTATGAAATGGACAATAAAACCTGGAGTCATTTGATCCCACACGATAACCAATAAAGTAGTCACTGTAGATCTTAAGGTCAAGTTTCTTGGATTACGGATTGTAGGGTCTTACTTCTGCTTTACAACCCAAAACATGAAAATGACGCAAAGTGGGTTTCTTCCGTGACCACAACTTATAAAGAGTCTTGGGAACATACTTATTAGACACCTGATTCAAAATATAAGTTGCAATTCTTAGAGCATCACCCCCATAGGAACTCTGGCAAAGAAGAGTTTGCCAACATACATCGCAGCATGTCAAGAAATGTGTGATTTCTTATCTTCGCAACTCCATTTTGCTGAGGTGTACCAGGCACTGTATATTGAGCATCAATGTCGCACTACTGTAGGTACCTTGCAAAAGGTCCAGGGTTTCGTCCCGTCTCATCATATCTCCCATAGTACTCACCACCTCTATCAAAAAGAACCACTTTGATCATTTTCTCTTGTTGAAGCTCTACCTTTACTTTGAAGGCTTCCAAAGAATCAAAGTTCTTATGAATGAGCTCAACAAAACCATAAAGGGAAAAATCGTCAATAAAAGTGACAAAGTACTTGTAATCACCCATAGCTGGAGGAGTAAGAGGCCCACAAATATTGGTATGGATTAACCCAAGTAATTCTGTGCACCTGTCAACTTTGTTGTTTCTAACCTTGGCAGTCAACTTTCCTTTTATGCAGTCAACACAAGTGTCAAAGTCTGAGAAGTCAAGATCCTGTAGAATCCTATCCTTTATCAATCTTTTCATTCGTTACCTAGAAATATGGCCTAATCGCTTGTGCCATAGAATGGAAGATTTTTCACCCAATTTTGACCTTTTTGTGGCAGCAACAGTATTAAGAGAAGAATAAGCAGTAACAAGAGACGCATCCACCAAATCAAGTTTATAAAGATTACCACATAAAATTCCATTTTCAATCAAAATAAAGTCACGGTACAATATAACTTTTCCAGTTCCAAAAATAAAACTGTAACCAGTTCTATCCAAAATAGACATAGAAATTAAATTTCTCCTTATTGAAGGTATGTATGCAATTTCATACAACTCCAAAAAAAGTCCAGCGGTAAGCTGTAATTTGACTGTCCCCAAAAATCCAACTTCAGTTCTTATACTATCTCCCATATATACATGCTGCTCCATACTAGTTGGTTTCTTTCTGCTTGTCATCTCCTGCAAGGAATTGGTAACATGAATCGTAGCACCAGTGTCTAGCCACCAAGTATTAGAAGGCACATCAATAATATTTGACTCTAGGCAAACCTTCACCAAAAGATTACCTTTATTCTCCATTCTGGCCTTGAGCTTCCTGCAATCTGCCTTCTTGTGCCCAAACTTTTGGCAATAATTGCATTTTCCTTTAAAGCCCTCATTCTTATGAGCATTGGAAGCTAAGGGCGCTCCTTGCCCATTCCCTTTGTTACCCGTATTCTGTTTCTTAAAGGGCTTGTTGTCATTGGTATTCTTTTATAGAGACTTTCTTTTCTGACTATTGTTGTTCTGGTTTGTTACCATAGCCACACTTCTTGCCCATCCCTTTTTTATGTCATCCTCTTCCTTGGCAAGAATGGTAGTCATCTCCTCTATGGTCCATTGTTCTTTCTGAGCATTGTAACTGGACCTAATGGAGTCAAACTGTAAGGGAAGAGTCCCCATAATGAACCATACAATGTAGTCCTCATCAAGTTCCATACCAATTGCCTCGATCTTTTGATAACATGCCACAATCTTGTCAATATACTCTCTAATTCCACTAACACCATCATAAATAGTGGAATGTAGAGTGCTCATAAGCTCATTCTTCTCATTTTTGGAGAACTTTGTACTTCTTGTTGATAGCTTCTAGAAATGCCTTAGCAGTTTCAGTCTTTGCAATGCTATCACATATAGAGTCCTCCATGTGATACCTCATGATCATTAAACAACACCGGTTTGAATACTCCCAATCATCATAAAGCTTCTTTTCATCCGCAGAAGTTTCAACAGTGGGCTCAGGAGGAGAGTCCTCTCTCAAGGCTAAGTCCAACTTCATAATGGTAAGATTCATCACGAGAGATTCAACCCATTGTTTATTATTAGTCCCATTTAGCTTCAGAATGACAGAAAATTGAGGATTGCCCAAAGCTAAAGAAAAAAATAAGAGCGACGTTAATATGCATGTGAAAGATATGATCATGGTATTCGCTCTTTCTTCAACTTTCTTAAATGACCCACAAAAGTGATCATTGAATGCTTAAACGAGTCCAAAACTAAAATAAGATAAAATTAACCTAAGTTAAGTAACATGCAATAATAAAATGACACAAAAGCTTAGTAAAATGGCCCCGAATAAGTGCACAAAAATGCACTTATCACTTGTCAATATACTCTCTAATTCCACTAACACCATCATAAATAGTGGAATGTAGAGTGCTCAGAAGCTCATTCTTCTCATTTTTGGAGAACTTTGTACTTCTTGTTGATAGCTTCTAGAAATGCCTTAGCAGTTTCAGTCTTTGCAATGCTATCACGTATAGATTCCTCCATGTGATACCTCATGATCATTAAACAACACCGGTTTGAATACTCTCAATCATCATAAAGCTTCTTTTCATCCGCAGAAGTTTCAACAGTGGGCTCAGGAGGAGAGTCCTCTCTCAAGGCTAAGTCCAACTTCATAATGGTAAGATTCATCACGAGAGATTCAACACATTGTTTATTATTAGTCCCATTTAGCTTCAGAATGACAGAAAATTGAGGATTGCCCAAAGCTAAAGAAAAAAATAAGAGCGACATTAATATGCATGTGAAAGATATGATCATGGTATTCGCTCTTTCTTCAACTTTCTTAAATGATCCACAAAAGTGATCATTGAATGCTAGAGTCCATGGACTCATTCACAGGTAAGAGAAATACATTTAGTATCACAACCAAATACATCAATCAACTATCGATAGGATAGTAAGAATTGTGCCGGTTCATAATATTTCATGCATTCTCTTCACCAATTTAAGCATCCTACAGAACAATAAACTCATCGATAGGATAATTTCATTGTCCGTGTGGATCTTAGTAGAAAATTGATCGAATTTGGAAGAAAATAATACCAACAACATCAAAAATTATTATACAAAAGTGTGTTAAAACAAATTTTAATATTGCATATACAAAAATCGAGAATTTCTTCTCAAACTTCAGGAAAAAAAAAATAAATAAAAAATTGGACAGCTCCAATTTTCCAGTTGATATTGTTAACTATTTACGTGAATTGCCAAGTAAAAAAAAAACAAAGTTGCCTTTCTTATTGGGAGAACTTTCAGGCATAAATGAAGGAAAAGAAAAAAAAGAAAAGAATTGATCATTAACTTATAACTCCATTGTTACTATAAGTGACCGATATCTACTGCAACGAATACTTCGGAGGAAAACCAAAGCAATAATCACTCAAGATCCGGTTAATTTTTTAATAATAAACAAACTCGAACAAAAACTTGACAAATAAATTGAGCAAAAAATGCTACAACTTCAAAACACATCAAGCCTTTGCATCTCATCAATGTCAAGCATATTGACCATTGTTTTGAAGCATATAAAACTCATTACTGAAATACATTACCTCCAAGCGTTGGTGCAACTTGATTAGAAGCCATGGGACATCAATGAAGTTCTTGTAAATCAGATTCAAAATGCAAAGAGTGAGGCTAGGGTTCTTTGAATCCGGTTCTTCAATCTCTTTCTCGTTCACCACACACCAAAAGGAGCGCGCGCGCGCGCGCACACGCACACGCACCCGTGCGCGCGCACACACACACACATCAAAATGCTATTTTTCTGGTGGGGCACAAGTCCAATGGGTGAGCTTGGGCAAGATTGAAGAATGGACCCAAGGGCCCAAAGCATGATTAGTTGATATAATGTTGTCCATCTAATAAATGGCCCAAATGTCATATTATGTTAGTCCACAAAATTAATTCAACAAATTCTTGATTTTGTACGAATTTGCTTAATAGTATAATAAATAAATACTATTTGGTTCTCATTTACCTATGGAATTCGACAATTTGAGTGGTACAACGTGCTATTCGTATCAAAAATGGTTGACATACAGGTTGACCGATACTCACAATGGGGATGATGACCACTTTTTTTGGAATTTTTTAATCACGTGGGGCTCGTCACATGTGAGAGATTGTCAAAATCGTTGTCATCCATTTTCGGTACAAATGGAAAAGCCCATAATTTAATATGATATATAGAATTACACTAACGCACTACTCAAATTTTCTTTAAAAATAAATATAGAACCCGTTGACCAAATTGTATAAAAGTTAAACGTGTGAAGCTTAATTCACGAATATTGGAGACGTTTGTATCATTTTCTGTAGTGAATTATTTATGCGTGGCATCGGGCTCATGAATGTTTCCATTAGGAAAACAAAAATTATGTTGGTCAAGAACTAGTTAGAAGTTACTCGTGAATTTTAAACTTAGATTAGATCGATAACTATGTGGTTTTTAATTTTTCTATAAACAAACATAATTCTCACATCATTTTATTCGCTTGTTTTTATTTCATTTTTCGAGACAATTAGGAGAATTTCTTACTTTTGGAGTATCATTAAGCCTGCCTTTGTTTGATCCCCATTTTTTTTTTTTTTCCAAAACAGATATTTCTCTCTTTTTTTCAACCACATTTTTTAATAAACTAATATTATACACAAATTCAAAATTTTTCCTTATTTTTTAATCACGTATTTTTCATTAATATATTATTTTAAAAACTGGGAGCTAGACCCAAAATCGGGCAAAATCATGCCCGGTTGATTGGTTATGACAAAATCGCTTAGAACCATTAAACCGATCGGTTCAACCGTATACCGCTGAACTGGCCGCAATTTGGTAGTTTTTCCAACAAAACAGTTGAATAGTCCGAACAAGATTCTTTTAAAATGATAATATAAGAGATTTGAACTTTAGACCATCAACTAGTATAGAAATACCGCCCCAAACATGTTCAAAAAGTTGCATAGCACAAGCGCATGTTAATTGCCGTCTTTTTATCTATATGCCCTACATCAACATAAAAGAATTTATTTTTTCATTCAACAATGAAATCGATGATTTACGAAATTAAAATAAGATAGACAACTCAAGTCATCAGCCCATAATATGAAATATGGTATTCAATAAATTAACAAAACTTCGCATATTATTTACAGAAACACAGAGAACCACAGTGCAATAATAATTGTGTATAAAAACTCACAAGAGCAATAGATTTCGGCAACGAAGCGTGGCTGATTCTTTTTAGTAATTCACAGTGAATTTGCTTCTGGG
>CAIGRF010388413.1:43597-70347 GCA_903798235.1 Fraxinus ornus | reverse complement strand
TATTTTTTTTTTTTTGGGGGGGGGGGGGGGGGGGGGTGGTTGTGGTTTGTCGTCTTGGAAGAAATTTTGGTCGAGAAAATTACTTCTTACCGATGCCGGTTCATCTCTCTTTCTGTCTTTACCATACTTCTTGTACTTCTTTCTCATTTATAGTCCATATCCGGTACACAAGAATGAGACTGAAAAGTATAATAAATAATATTTTGACTTATTTGTTTATTTGATGTGGTCAAGTTATATCCAATCTTTTGTCTTAACATCCCTTGGAATGAAAGGAAAATTCTATTTGTACCTAATTTTGTCAATTCGGTAAAATATTAAGTAAAAAATTAGATACGTGTATCATAACTCAGAATGAAATCATCCATATCAAGCGTCAAAATTAATGAAAAACTCATCTTTGTGTATGGATTGCAAAACAAAAATTACAGAAAATGGAAAAGTAGTCCACTGTTTGTATTGCCATTCAGAAATAACAGTTCTGTAGTAGTCCTTTATTTAATTGATATAATCATAGTATGTTTGATACACAGTACTCGACAAGACTAGAAAGTAAACTGGCGAGTAATAGATAATTCACCTTATAAATGAGCCATTAAAATCTAATAACTAGTTAAAGCTGATTGGGTACTTGGCTTGTTTGTTTGGGAGAAAAAGTCCCCAATGCTTCTCATATTCAGGGCTTTTCTTATCTTCATCAAACATAGCAAAAATGTAAGTTTCTATATTCCTTCCAGGCCTTTTCGGGCTCCCTTCCTTTACACGCTGCACCAAATGCGTATTGTAAGTCCTTGCATTATCAATCGACGTTGCATCTCCTCCATCGGATGGCCAACCACTCTCTGATACAACGATTTCAAGAGATGAGCCCCCAGCCTTTTCAAGTGCTGCATACGTGGCATCTAAAATGGCATAAAAAAGATTCTGATACTGCGTTCCATCAGGCATTACAACTCCAGACGACGTAAAAAGAGCATATTCGAGGTCAATCTTTTTGTCATACATGTGTGCAAAATATGGGTATATGTTTACGAGTAAAGGGGCCCCATTTTTCGCCAAGAAGTCGATGATCGGATCAAGAAATGATCGAACTTCGGACTTAAATTCACCGGCTGATGGCGGATAAGAATTTCCCAGTACTCCTGTTTCAATAGAAGTGGAAACCTTAATCTGGTTCCCAAGTCCGGCTGCAGAAATTGCATTTTGTACATTTTGTAAGGCAGGAAGAACAAATGGTACAAACTGTGCTGTGCCATCTGGTCCATTTTTCAACGGACTGACTTCATTTCCAACTGCAATGTATCTAAACCTAACATTAGGATAGTTTATAACATTGTTTTGGACCCAAGAATTTGCATTTTCTTGACTAGAAGCAAGATTCTGGAGGTCAGGGTTTGGGACACCTAGCATGAGCTCAATGTTGGAGTCTCTTAGAGCATCAAGAGTACGCTGGTTTGGGTCATAGATTCGCATTCTTTCGATGTTGTTCTCGTTGTATAGGGAGATAACTTCGGATGCTGGCGGCAACGCGCTCCCGAGACCTCCATAACAGACTCCTGTCTGAGCCACTGTATCATGAAATGTCATGGATTAAGCCTAATCCCTACTTACGAAAGCAATAATAAACAAAAATAAATCAGAAAACAACACACACACACACACACACACACAATTTTATAGATAAAATAAGTGTACAGCATGATTAGGCTCCATGCAGTCCCACTCGATTACCGAAAATACGTTTGCTATTTCAAAAATGATTGCATAATGCTCATACAAAGTCTCAATGACTTCGACTAGGCAAGTATCGGTTATGCAGAAATCTTAAATACGCAAATAATCTGCAGGCAAACTGTTAGCCAACATGCTATTGTAGACTAGTAGTTACACAGTAATGGCTCGTTTTGTAGGTGAAATGAAAGTATTATTGAAGAAAAATAAGTTAAAATCATGTCTGTGATATCGCTTTATCATGCTTTAGTATTGGAACGATACATGCTTTAAGAGGGAAAGAGAAAGGGACCTGTGTAATCCATGGTAGCCATTAAGTGCAGCCCAATTAGAACAATTTCAAAAACAAAGTGAGGTTTCATACCAGCCATGGAGACAGGAAAATAAGAATAAGCTATAATATATAAAAATAAGAATAAGCTATAAAATTTCTCCTTTTATAGAGGCTTAAAGAGTGTAGAATGGGTTATAATTGGAAATGTAGTCAATCTTCCACAGGCAATCACTGCGGGGAACAAGGGTAAGCAAACAAATGACATTATGTGCATGGAATTATTGCCATGTTTGATATAAATTAAAAATCAGATTTTTAGTAAATTTTGATATAAGTTGATGAAATGAGTGATTGAAAAGTTGTGAGCCCTGTGAAATGGTTAAAATTAATTGTTGACTTTGATTAGAGATTAAAATCAGATTTTAATCTGAACCAAACAGGGACATATCGGTGCATCGGCCTACTATGGTGCAGCGGTGGTTAAGGATGTAGTTGATTTAGATGGTTCGGTACATCTAACAATAAGAGCTTGTTTGGGAGGGATTTTAATCAAGATTTTAATCAAAATTCTAGCCGTTAACTATCAAATCAACCAACATTTTTGACTTTCCCTCTCACAGGAGGGGTCCACATGTTGCCTACAACGGCTATAATGGTTAAAATTAATTGTTGACTATGATTTGAGATAAAAAGCAGATTTTAATCTGAACCAAACAGGGACATATCGGTGCATCGGCCTACTATGGTGCAGCGGTGGTTAAGGATGTAGTTGATTTAGATGGTTCGGTACATCTAACAATAAATGTAATGGAGTGTTCATCGGAGATTCATAGTCAGACGACAAGGTTTAGTTTATTGTCGTCCTTGTTTGATGTATTGCACGTTGAATTTCTCTATTCATATTGAATCTTCTAATTCTCTTTCCAACGGTCGAATTTACTCCATTATATGCATAGATTTTCTTGAGTCATAGTGGCATTGCACTGAGCACGACTATACAGAAAATTATTTACCTTTCGTGTAATAATATTTGGGCTTCCTTATTTCCAAAACTCACTTTTAATCATGCAATCTTATGTATAATAATATTACATGTAAACTAATAGAAGAACTTTACAATGAAGTTATCTTAGATTAGCTTCTTCTAAAAGATTTTTTAGTCAACCAAACACTTTAAGATAATGATTAAACTACTCTGTCAGAAAGATTTGATAATAAGCTTAACATAATAGCATGTGATAGTATATGATTGAATGTAAAAGTTGACTGTGTTTTAAACTGTCTAATGATAGAATGTGACTTGACATTATATCAAATTTTATGTCAACTTTGATGATCACATAACATGAATGTTAAGAAAATTATCCACATGTTCCAAAGAAACTCCTTAATCTCAAAAACAAGTTTTGAAAAATGATGTTAAATGGACCCTTAATTTTGAGTCTTCCCATGAGCCCTTACGAGGAAGGCACTGCTCGTGATTTGAATTGGCTTAGGTTGCAAATGTTTCCATTATGCTGCAAGAGAATCAAAGTAAAAGTAAACGCTGACTGTAGAAATTGGGCCATAAACATTAAAGACGAGACAGTAATCGATCACACATTAATGATGGTATTGTTCATACGAAAGGGGTAGAATTGAATCATCTATTTGAAATTGTAATCCTTTTGATTTAGTCCATGTTTGACGATCATTATTTAAAAATTCTTTTTTCTACATATTCATTTTAAATCATACATTACACAGTAAATATTCTGCACGTAAATCTAAAACTTTTCTCTACTTTTTAACTATGCATTCTCTTTAAAAAATCACTATTCAAAATATTGTTTTGACCAAATAATGACTATCAAACAGGGGCTAAGTTAAATATAAGATTTTTAATAATTTTTTATAAATGTTAATGAAATATGTGGTTGAAGAATTGATGAAAGTTGCGAATTTCACCATAAAATGTGTGGCTGAAAATGAGTTTAAAAAAAAAATTAAAAGTTTGAAACTGGATTTTCTAGAGACGAATATTTAGCACAAAGTTGAGATCATATTTAATCAAAATTCTAACATATAAAGATTTTATCAATGAATAGCAATGAAACTTCAACTCGAAACAAGAACCATGGCAAATCAGCTAATCTAAATGTTAAAGATGTAAAAACAATCATGATATAAATACAGAAAATTTTGATGGACAACACAAGGTGTGAAATCATTGAAGGATGGAGAGAGAAAAGCATAGGCCGCAACGTTGGTCAAAACACGCAAGTTATAACTGTCTTGCCGGGACAAGGGCATAGTGGACAAGTTCAAACTTTGCATTCGCCCCCCCAACACGCATATACTCTCTAATTCCAGTCTCCGTTCCAATTTCCAAGTGACTAAAAGACACGACCATTTTTCCTCTCATCAGTCAATTCAAATTTCTTGGTAACAATTTATTGTTTGTGGACTTCTCATGTCGAGCGTAAAACTGGGTGCAAGAAACTCGACTAGAGTATGAAGTTGACATGCACAACACGTAGAATCTAAGAATGGCAAAAGCTGGATATTCAGATTGTTAGTAGAAGGGTAATTTTTCTACCAGAACCGAATGGCGACGAGAGTTGAAGTCATAGAAGTTAAACCAGTTTGAAACTCGAATTTAACATTTCACAACTCAGTAACATGGTTGCGTTCTCACTAACAAATTATATTCGTTGAAGAAAGTACATGTTCATATTGAATCATCACCAACGAATACAGCTTTCAAATTCATTGTCAAGTAAACAAAATAATGACATAATATAATCTCAATTGCACTTAAAATCCAAGATTGACTAGAAAAAACAATTCACTAATGCAAAACATAAAAGCACTTTCAGTATCAAATCTATCGAGCAGGCTGTGATTGTTGAGCATGTTCCAAAAGCTGTGTGACTAACTTATGAGTGCGTCCAGAAAGGGCCTTGGTGTGGTCAATGAGCTGCTCGTAACTGAGAAGGAAGAAATGTTTTTCTCAAATAAAAGGGAATCAAAGATTCGAAACAGAAGGCTCAAATGCAAGTTCAAAAAATTTGCTCGTTAGAAAAAATTTGCTCGTCAAAGTTGGAAATATGAGTATAAAGAAAAGTCAGAACTGTCATGCATCAAGAACCGAAATTGTAGAAGAGCTTACACATTGAGGTGATTGGGTTCCATTAAAATAGTTCCAGTCTGAGAATCAATCTTCGCATCAAGTTTTAAGGTCCTTATAAGATCTACAATCCATCTTTCTGCCTCGTCATAATTCAAATTCAGTTTCTCAGCAAGTACTCTGTCAAGAAAACCCCGAAATGTAAACTCAAAATGATTGTGTATAATTATCTAAAATGAAGTTAGTTAAGAGGATCAATATAATAAACCCCATAATTTTGTATGGCAATGCATCTTGGCTACATATTCAACATATTAACCAAAAGCAGTAAGAAAAACCATGAAGATCAGGCTTTATCAACTTATGAAATGAACAACTGAAAGCACGTACCCCATGTCGATACGCTGATGAATACGGCAATAGGTTTCAAACATAAAAAGGCGAGCATTTTCCAGGAACTCATCTCTTAATGGCACAGTTGTAAAGCTCCCCTCCACTCGTTTTCCGAGGAATGGGTCATTCAATATAACCTGCATCAAAATATCCATGTTACGAAGGCGCATAAACAAGGAAAAATAATAGCCTTCTATGCACACCGACTTCAAAATCACAAAGTCAAGATAAGTAGAAAAAAGCCTCGTGCAACAAATATACGAGACTTCTAAATCAGTTTCATTTTTTAGCGGATCAATGCCCAAGAAATAGGCATACTCTGGTTAGATTACTTGGTTCCTGGAAGGGACAAGAGAAAAAATCTTGACATAATATGGCCTCCCTAATTTACGGTGACCCGATTTCAAGAATTGGAAAATGGCACGTATCCATCAAACAAAAATAAATGATATCACAATACAGATGAAAACAATTTAGCCCCTGTTTGACAACCATTATTTTAAACTCTTTTTTTTTACATACTCATTTTCAACCACACATTTATTCAATTTTCTACACGTAGAGCCAATTTTTATTTTTATTTTTATTTTTTAGCCCCATATTCTCCTAAAAATAACTATTCAAAACATTGTTTTTCCCAAACAATGGTGGTCAAACAGGGCATAAGACATCAAGAAGATAGCTTTGCACAAAAGTTAGCTAGCAGCATTTCAAAGGAGCATTTGATTTATTAGCATATGATGTCCTTAATAACGCACAAAGAGGATTAAGTTATAAGAAATCGCTTCTCGTGTGAGAGTCTCATACTGAATTTAACAGCTGAAAAAGTACGAGGAAAAGGTTGCACAACATACATGGGTGCTATCTCAATAATAATAATAATAATAATATATTGGGCTAGTACAGGGGTGGAATCCTAGACAAAAATACTTAACTTGATGCTAATTAAATTTATTAAAGCCAAACCAGAAATGTGCCCATATAATTCCCAAGAATTCAAAAATGTGTTGAAAAACTTCCACTTTTATCCCTCATTTTATGAAAATGCATAATTAAGTAAAGAGAAGAACAAGGGAACCATTTGTAGTTAGGAATCTTACTTCTTCGCACACTTTCATCTTTTTTTGAGCCTCATCAAAGTCATAATTGACATATACACATGCCAAAAACTCTGTGATTGGATCTTCGTATGAGTACTGCTCTTGCTGAATAACCTTTATAAAATCTTTGAACTGTGGCCTCCTCCTTTTGTTGACAATGAATGCAGCTGCCAGGTAACGCAAGAGATGGGGAGCATTTGTTTGAATGGCATTCAAATACCTGATACAGATTGTATTCACAAGGTCTTACTTAGAGGGAGGGGGAGGTCATAAAATATGCAAGATTGTTAGGTAAAATATGCATTATCTTTCTTCAAAAAATCACTTCCATTTTCAAGATTTTCAACAATACGATGAATCCCTGATTTTCAACAATATGATGAATCCAGGGTAGAGAATAGAAATAAAAACCAGAATAAATAAAGTAAATTTAAGACAAAACCATATATGATAATGTGGAAAAGTAAATAGCAAGAGTGCCAGCACATACATATAAATGAAGCATTTGGTTAAACAGATTTGGATGGAACTCTAAATTGATTTTCAACTCAATTACAAATAAATATCATTTCCAGAATCATACTTGTCCTGGTTGAATAGGTCGATAATCTGTGTCCTTCCATTGTCATGGTTGAAGAAGATGAACAGACTCCAATGCATAAGCCATATTCTACCCTGAACTTGATTCAAAGGCGAGGAGAAACTCTGCATGCCAGCATTTCAAGTTTCTTGTATCAAACAAGTTACAGCCATGAACAAGTTAATAAAATCATAATATGCACTTAAATCAACCTTTGAGTCAATTATTTCCTTCAAGCGATTGAGTTCTTCCAGTGCAATGTCCCAATTCTGCATCAATATCTCAGCAGCTAGTTTTCCCCATAATGCACTCAAACTCCTCTCACTGTTCGTGGATAGGGCCCTGTACTGGTACAAATAATAAGCAGCACCAGAGTAGTTTCCACATTCAAACTGAAATTTGGCATACTGATACAATGCCTCTATCTGCTCAGTACCAATCTGGATAACAAAATTATATGTGCTTAATCAGTTAGACAATTTAATTAAAGTAGTCACAAGATATTTCGGCAACCTAATTAACAAGTGCAGTTTTTAACCATGATGTGGATAATGATTCATTCACATCAAAAAAAATTCGTGTGAGAAATGACCAAGATGTTACCATGTTCAAGTTTGACACCCTCAGGTGTATACCAGAAATCATGCTTTATAAATTTTTTACCAACAATGTGCATTCTATAAGACCTCTCCGCTTTCAAGTTCTTATTTCATTATACCTCTATCATTCAAAGGAACATTAACGTCTTATCAATGAGTAATAGACACGTTGCTATACCCTCCCATACAATACAGAAGATCCAAGCTATATGAATCCTAACCTGATAACGATCATTCAACATCTGAAGATTGTGCTGTTTGTCAGCCCTCAATTCTTGAACAGCATTTGGATTCTGCAGAAAAGTTACGATAGGAGCCGCAGCCTCCTCCAGTGACTTCAGCCTGGCCACCACCTCAACTCTCCTTTCCACCATCTCTAAAGCAGAGAGAGAGGAAAAAAAAAAGGTTCAGAAATCAACTCAAACACAAGCCCTCCACACTGCATCTCAAGAAATTTAGGAAACTTAAAACCATAAAATAATGTCTTGATAAAAAGCAATGATGGACTTGAACTTGAAGCCATGAGACCCAAGGAATAACATAACATAGAAAAAGATGGCCTCCCGATGACAGAATCCCCAAGTGTTGGGTCGATAAAACAAAATAAGAAAAAATGAAGAACCAACACTAAATCTACTCTATTACTATATCAACATGCACAAACCCGCACATAAGAATATCTAATTTGAGATAGTTTTATATTCACAGTTCCAAATCCAGGTTCCAAATTGGATGTGAGCTAATATGAAAGCATCTTCGTACATAAGACATTAATCCCTCCACATACCAACACATAATCAAGCTACAAGAGCCCAAGTTCAGCAAGCAAGTATATATTCAGACTAGTAGCTTAAAAACGAGTCAGCTGAACCATCTGAATTAAAATTTCATCTCTTAAATATACCCGACCAACCAAGACCTACAAAAAATATAATCTGCGTATAAACCATTAGTTACAAAAATAGGAAAATGAGTCCCCGTCTAAACTTCAAATTCACCGTGTCTCCCAAATAAATACGGGGTGGTGGACTGGTGGTATTGTCAGGTGGGCCAGCGAATTCTCTTATTCCCGTTTTCGAAATTCACCGAAAATAAAATCCATGAGAACCAAAATTGTCATATGGCAGTCATAAAAAGAAGTGCAATGGTCCATCCAAAATAGAACCCTCTCCTATACATACACATATTCTGAAAATGCACCCAACAAATCAGAAACCCTAAAGATCCCAATTTTCTAATAACCGTCTAACCAAAACAGCAGCCAATAAAAAGGTTGAAGACACTCATCTATACAAACGTATCTACATGTGCTGTTTTAACCGCTGGGGACGTCGTCAAAGTGGTAGAGGGACTTGTGGATATCCATGGCATAATCGACCATGTTGGTGTTGTTAAGAAGCTCTATTTTTGCCTTTAAAATATCCTCCTCTGCATACAGTCCCCTCTCCTGCAAGAACTCCAGTAGAGGAAACACCAGGTGCCTGTCCAACTGCGGCGCTATTCGAGGTGTCAAGTCGTACTTCGCCGCCATTGCTTCTTTCGTTCCGCCTAATCAATCACCGTTAGCGCTGGTGGGGATGGAGGGGCTTGCGTTTTTGGACAGGATTGAATGGGTGGATCTGACTGTGGACGGGGGGACTATGCTAGGGTTTGATATTGCTTTATGTGATTTTGGAATAATATCGTAAGTCTCCCCCAAACTATTAATATTTATACTCAAGTCCCTAGAAGTTTTCGCTATGAATATCCGGTCATTAATTTTTTGCCAAATGAAATATACAAATAATATTAAACAGAGCAAACACGTCTAACATATCTATTTTGTCTCTTCGAATATTGTTCAGACTGTTACCCATGCAAGTTATAGACGAAAACTTTGATACCTTTGGGTCATCAAATTCATTACTCATCATGTCACCAACTTCCTTAATATCGATTGTCAGACATTAAACAAGAGTCGATTGTCATATATAATTTTACGGTTTTACCAAGATAATTCTTTTATAAATAAATAATTGTATGTGTCTGATAATTGTGATACATTCTATGAGGAGTCACGCTCTCTGAAGGTGCAAATAAAAAGGAATAAATACGACCACGGGTGGGGTCCACGTGGGGTCATGTGGGGTCAAGTGGCCACACAAAATTTATTATTATTATTTTTTGGACTATGCTAGACTTACATAATTTTTTACCTAATGGTTTACATAATGGACAAATGGCGCCCCCAAACAATTAGGTAGGAAATTATGTACAAGAAGTTTTATCCTTTNTTATTATTATGTTTTTGTAGTGTGGTACATTTGGAATTTGGAAGAGAGGGAACTAATTGTGTGTTTGAGCCACATTATTTTGAAAGAATGTATTCTGAAATAGTAAATTGATGGAGAATGTGTGATTGAAAAAGAAAGAAAAATTATTGATGTAATAAAAAATATTATTTTATTGAAGAATGTGTAGTTGAAAATGAGTAGAAGAATGAAAATGAAACTTTTAATGTGTAGCAAATAGGGGCTAAGAAAAAAAATTGATTATTGTAATAAAGTAGAAGTTGAAAAATATGATCGAATGGTTGGATTATTCTTGGTTTAATTCAATCAAAAATGGTTTATAATTAAATTATACAAATACTTGAAATTTAGGAGCATAGATGCCACTAAAAGTAAAAATTACTTGCAAAGGAGTTTTGTGATCATGTTTTTTGTTGTGTTGGTAAATCCGTTTTGACCCCAAATTGAGAAAATATGACTTGCATAAATAATATAGGATCATAATAATATAGAACGTACAAATTAATTTTGCATGGAACTAGTAAACAGAGTTGTGTAAAATCTTATATTTGGATATTTTACTTCATTTTGAAACTTTGTCTATGGTTCCTCTTTTAAAAAAAAAACACTTGCACGTAAGCTCTTGAGGGTAATTTTTTGCCTTTTAGAGTTTCATCGCTTTTTTATTTCCTTTTGTTTATCTTAAAATCGAGTCTTTAAGAACTAGATTTTATTTCAATGATTATTTTATGGGAGTGAACGGAAATTTAGATTGTAATTTCGATTGTAGGTGTGATTTTTACTGCAAAATGTTAGTGGATAAGTGAAACCTAGTAGATTATCCGCTAACATTTCCCATAATGATGTGTATATGGACACATGAAGTGCCTGCGCCTGCGGGCCAGTGTGCCCCAATAGGGAGCTTTCATGCGTCCATTATGGACACCTTTATGTTATGAATTATGCACACATAGCATAACTCTTACTTGCAATTATGGGACCATATGAACGAGGGAAGACAACCCTGCTCAAGGTTCTGGCACGTCAAATAGTGGCATCACCATAATTGCATTTGTCTAGCCTTTTGACTTTTGAGCGTTAATGGATAACCATTCTCAAACAAAGCTTACGAGCATGTGAAAACTACTATATCACGCGGGTTACAACTCTAGAAACTTTTCACGATTGACTTCTCTTGTAAAATTTAATTTTTGAGAATTTTGTGGTTTTTGAGTGATAAATAAGTTCTGTTGCGGGTCCGCTTGTGTTAGATAGGAAGATATTTTATTTGATCACTTGATCATTCAAGAAACAATTTCTGTTGCAATCGAACTCCGACTGCAGGAAATATCTTCAATGGAAGAGAGAGACGAATATGTGAATAATCTCATTTTAAAACTAAGTCATGTAAGACTGTCTTATTTTCTTTGAATTTCATTTGTGTAAGATGGTTTTGCATTCAAATTTAGAAATGCTAGACATTATATCAATATTATGTTTAGGTTTTCCATCTGTTGTTACTAAAAACAAGATTTTTGTTGATTTATTGACGATGATTCTTGCCGTTATATTCATTCTAATTTTTAAAAGACTACATCAATATGCAATTGTTAATTGAGGGTACATATAAAGTAATTACAATATGTTTATCACAAAATACCTACCAAGAGAAGGGTTAAATATTGAAAAGTACGTTTGTATCTCATGTATCAATATCATACATAAACTCGGCTTGATATCTAAATCACATATGCACTCACAAATTTATATTCCATTTATGAATTAACTTCCGTTTGTCAAAATTAACGAAATAATTTCATGTGACAAATAGAGTTTTTATGTGGCAATTACACGACACACTTAATAAATTAATTACACCAATGACACATAAACTTTACCTTTGTATCAAAACTACACATGAACTTTACGATATGTAACGAGACCATAAGTAAATTCATTTTTTGTACTAAAATCATATCATATATCGACTCACAAATTTACATCTCATTCATACGTGAATTAAAGTGTGTTTGATTGGCATGAAAAATATATCTTAGAAAAGAAAATATTTTCTTTATTTTGAGAAAAACAAAAACTTCATCCCCAAAGAAAATGTTTTCCTTAAAAACAAGGAAAATTAAACATATTTTTAAAAGTTGGAAAATATTTTCCATAAAAAAAAAAATAATAGTCAAACGCTTCAAAATAAGAATTTGGATGGAAAATTAACATTTTTCATGGAAAATAAATACAATCAAACGCACCCTTAATGTTTATCTATCATAACTAACAAAATAATTCACGTGACAAACAAAGCACCTACACAAAAATTGCATGGCAACCTTTGTTTGTACTCAAGAACGATGTACGTGACCATATGAAGTCCAGATCTCAAGCTCAATTAATGTCTTGGCCTCGCCTCACCTAGGTACAAATGTTAGTGGCATTCCGAGGATTGGATAGCATTTTGCAATATGAAAAATAAGACTAATTTTTTTAAAATTATTTTGTCTAGTCTGGTCCATACACAACTTACCTACCATAACTTGGGTTGATCTATTTCTTCTACCAAATGTTAGCGCAATTATCATTCACGCATTCCTCATATAAGATAACAAAATCCAATGCCTATCAGGAGTAAGGTTCAAGGTTTCAAGTCAAACACAATTGTACAAGACAAATGCAGTCTGGTAATACAAGACCGTGCATAACACACCATGTGGTTATACAAATTCATCTCACTATAGATTTTAAATTGAGAAAATCGAAAAATGTAAAGAAATAAGCAAAATAATATCACGAATAACACAGCTAAATCTAGAACGTCAGCAAACAAAATAAAAAACTAAGGACCTGTTCTCTTAAACATTTCAAGCCGTTTTCTGTTTTCCATTTTCCAAAACAGTGAAAACATGTTATCTTTTCTATTTTCGAAAACGCGTTTTTTAAAACAAGTTAAAAATTTACAAAGAAAACTCAAAACGACAAATTTAGAGTGTCTTCAGTTATAATCAAGCTAGAATTTCAAAACGCGTTTTGGGTGTTTTCAAAACAATTTTTCAAAATATCAAAAAGAACACATTTTCAACAATCTCAAAATAGACATTCAAAAGATAAAACTCGAAATGAATTAAAAACTCAACACACAAAATTGAAACACAAAAAGTTCAGCCCCTAACTTATTATCCAAGTAGTACATTTTATTGAATGAAAAGAGGAAGGGGTGGGGTGGACGGGGAATAAAAACAGTTGAATTACAGATATGCCCATAAGTGAACCCTTAAAAAGTGTGGACTCGATTGTCCGTGGAGTAATAACACATAGTTGACGAAACATTACAGCACAAGTATTAACAAAGAACTCTCGAATTCAGACTGCAGCAAATCAAGAGCTAGGATTCAAACAAGGAAGATAGGTGCATTTCACTATGCTATGAGGAACGGCATAACAGTTAACATGAAGGATTCATAGGTGAAGGTCGCCAAACCAGAGTATGTTGTATCTTTCTCCTTGAATTTTTCAGTCAGTCCCTGCAAAAGACACAATGCAATGTTGGAAAATGTAGACTTCAAAATTTACCAGGACTAAAACAACTTAAAACAGTCAAAGAAAGCACAACAAACATGAAAAAGCAAAAAGCAAAAGAGAACGGCATAATATAGTGTACCTTAACAGTGAGGCAGCACCTGGTCATGGAAAAAGAAAAATTAGTAAAATTGGAAGATATATATACATAATGTGGAATAGAAGAAAATACAGTGAAATCTAAATAGTCAGCATGAGAAACATACTCGATAAAATTGTCATACTCAATAGCCTTGTTTTTTCCACCGCTTTTATCAAACTTGGTCACCAGCAGATCCAAAACCACAGGTGACACTGAATATCCAAGGCTAAGGAGGGCCTCTCTCAATTCTTGTGCATCAATTTTGCCACTCCTATCCCTGTCAAATCTCTCAAAAATTGCCTATAAGGAGGACAAATTAATCAGATTTACACAGAAGAATTACGAATGTAATGGCATGTTTGATAGAGTAGCATTGGACCATAATAAGGAAGAACAAGAAGTTAAAATCTTGTACATCTAACCACGTAGTCCCGTACAGAACCAATTACCAAACATGCACTAAGGGTATCAATTATAGAACTAAAACCCTTTAATTAAGTCTAAAAGGAATTCCAACTTACCCTCCAATTCTGGAGACTCTGAAAAACTTGAGTAAATTCCTTGGGACCTGGTTTAAGATATAACAGAAATTAACAACACAACAAACTACACCTTACTCCATTCAAGGAATTATCACGAAGTGCGGTATACTAGAATCAAATTTAAAATTTAAAATTACTTAGGCCCATAGATTTTCCTCTTGGACCATAATAGACACTTCATTAAGAAAATTAGGAAATAATGTCCTCATAGAGCACGTGTACAGAAAAAAACTAACAAATGAAAATGCAAAATAATACAATTATGCCCCTGTTTGACCCCCATTATTTGAAATTATAATAACTGGAATAGTGTTTTTTTGAAAAATGTTTAAAAAAAAAAAAAGTGTTTTGGGATTACATGTAATATTGTTTTATTGGATAATGTGTGGTTGATAAAAAAGAGAGAAAAATAAATTATAACTTTAATGGGGGCCAAACAGGAGCTATATTTCTATGGTATCACGAACCTTTAATGCATTTTCTTGTACATAAACCATAAGTTCACAAAAGTCTAATAAATTTATAAGCTTTGATAATGACAGTTAATTGCACCATCAATTATCAACAATATCACCGTGATTACACGTGCCATTCAGCAAACTTTTAACATACAGTAGAGTACTGCATGCATATGGAACAGGAGAGAACCCTCAGTAGTTATTAGATTTCAATGCATTCATTAGTAGTATATTGTCTCCAAAGCCCAATCACTTTAAATCAACACAAAATAATTAGTAATTTCTTGAATTTTAATGATAGAAATAATCTTAGTCAATTGAAATGTCGAACACTCAAAAATTAGGTCAATGCTTCTCATTACGAGATGAGGATTTACACGTTGAGACGTCATAATATCATCTTTATTCACTTGAAAATCCCTTCTATTTACGTAATAATAATTATTGTTCGCCTTTTCTTTCTTTTTTTCTACTGTGGATCAAACCTCAAAGAATAATTTTTGGGACGAAAGAGAATTGGCCCCCATTTTTTCAAAACTCATTTTTCTCCAAACTCAATTTCAATTACATATTTCATGGGACCCCCAATTTTGATCAACTTTTCAATCATACATTTATCAACTTTTATCAAAATCTTCTAAAAATATAATTTTTTAGCAAAACCAAACAGGGACTTATGTTGGGACTAGGGACAAAGCTGTAGATATAGTTTAAAATACGGCAATCTCACCTGGTGGTACCCTTTCTAATCATCAATCATTTGTAATATATTGCTGTAAAGATACCCTGTTAGAATCTAAGACTAAATCCCCATCCTTTTGTAATTATCTTTATATACTAATTATTGGATTGTTAAAAAAGAGAACAAAGTGTTCACAAAATGAATGTAGCAGACATAGATACGATAAAGATGTATAAGACAATACACCATAATGGATTAAATATGTGAAGATAAAATCAAATAAGTTAACACAAATTATTTAGAAATTTAAGGAAGCAATAACTTAAATGGTAAGGGCGTGTTTTCCATATGCCTAAAGAAAGTTTTATTTGAAAGAGCAATGTGATGCAAGTAGAATGCAGTGAAAGAGAAAGAAAGACCCCAAAGGTCACAGGCCAAAGTTGCAAATTTTCCAACGAGCTTATGAAATTATCACCACTTCTTTCCACCGAAATAAGAAGACAAGAAGGAAGGTGTCCTACCTACCCCCACCCAAATGCATATCAACTTTTTCCAACAACTCATGTCTTCAAGAGGCTTAAATTATGTGTAATTATGTCATTGTCAAGTCCTTTTAATTTTTTAATTACAGGTGACAATATCTCAGTTCATCAACAGCTATAACATATTCCTGTCATGGATGGATGACCAAGTCAGCTGTCCTTTTTTTTCAAATTTTGGCCTACTGGTAAACCACACGACAAGCATTGTGGGAAACGGACCACCAAACATGCAAAGATAAATTTCGACAATAAATATATGATCCGAAAGTCATTGCGTAGCACAAGTAATCTTCTGTACCAAAACACTGAAAGTGACCGAAGATTTATTATTATTATTATTATTATTATTCCCAGGAAAGGAAGAGTAGTCCTAATTGAAGCTATGTTATGTTGACATTTCAAATTTCCTATAAAAATGTTATAATCTAAAATTGAGTCAAGGTAAAATATTGCTATGCAAAAATGTGCAATTGAATGAAAAAAAAATTTGAAGGCAAAATTTAACTTGGAGAGACAGACTAACAAAGTGCCAGGCAATCACTGCCCTCCCAACATATCTCGGAAGCTTTACTGGTCGGAAGAGTACTATAAAGAGTAAACAAGATTTTAGCTTTTGCCTCTTATTTAGTCCCGTCTAGTTCAGTATATGTTAAATGCACTTCATGTACACTTCAACAGTCGAGAGCGGCGATCAGCACCACCCGATCATTTCCTAACCCATACTTACCGAATTGCTAATCTGGCCACTCTTTAACCCGAATACTAACTCACACCACCTGACCATTTCCTCGTTCAATGCTTCCAGAATTGTTAATCTGGGCCATTCTTTAACCTGAATTCTAACCTGCTCACCCCTAATCACTCCAGTCCCCACCGTATATAAACAAAAATGACAAATGCAAACCAGCAAGCAATTTCTGACAACTCAACTGCTACACGATTGTGCCGTACATTCTCCTTTATCTCTCGTACCTCCATTAAAAAAAAATCTGTGATTCGATCTTCAACAGGTAATTATAAGAAACGCCACGCTTTCCCTTTTTAAGCAAAAAATAATTAATGAAATAAATTCATGGAGATCGTGCATAATGCAATCATTCGACAGAAGATTTTACGGGACAATTCTGTGCGAACAAAAATCACAGAGTGGGTTGTTTTTCATTTTCCACTTACCAGTTGCCACTAATAGACTAGTGCATAAAGACCGATGATTTATCAAATGGTAATGACAAGTTCATACAGATTTAACAAAATTATACACATAAATACATGATACATATAGAGAAAGAGAAAGAGATAGAAGCATGCATACCGATCTTTCTCGTATTGGTGTTGGTGAAGAGATACATGAGAAGGTGAACAGTTCTTAGGCTAAAACTCTGATTATACGAAGATAGCGCTCGCTGGAGTTCCTTATCATCTATAAGCCCACTGCCATCTTGATCGGCTACCTGGAAGCAAGCAATCACGTTGGGATCGGTGCCAGGTGGGAACGTGGAGGGCACAAGCGAGGCAAACGGGCTACTTCCGTACGGAGCAGAAGGCGGTGGAGCAGGGTTCCCGCCGTAGTGCTGAGGTGCACCATAGGGAGCAGGGGGCTGACTATGTGCATGGGGGTTGTCTTTTGGGGGTTTGTTGTGAGGAGCTGAGGGGGCGGAGTATGGCGTGCCTACAGGTGCGTAGGCTGAGGATTGGCCTGGTTGTGGCGGCCCTGATGCCGGAGCACCGTAGGGGGAGGAGGAATAGGTCTGAGAAGGCGGTGCGCCGTAGGGATAGCCGGACGGGTAATTATGGTAACCTGACATGTTTTAGTTCTGTGGGAGAGAGTGTGTACAGAGATACCTTTCCGTGCGTGGAGACGTCAATATTTATAGCGGTATATAAGAAATTTGGGTTTTGAATTGAGAAATATTGCTAATTTGCCACTAGCGAGTAGCGACTATCGTCTTTGAAAAAATTGCACTGCTGGTCCTCAATTTATTATTACAGTAGCCAGATGATCTTATACTTTTAAAAAAGAAAAAGAGTTGGTCGGTCCAATATCTTCCATTGGTCTTCAATGAACGATAGCGTCTAAGTTTCAAGTTATTTTGTGAACCTCGTAGAAATATGTCTTTAACTCTAATTTTTTGGACACTAATAAAGGTAACAAAAAACCTAGCTTCTACAATTGCACATGCAAAACTAGTGCGACAATTCAATAGAGGTTTAGAAAATTTTTGTGGTTGAAGATTAAGCCCATGTTTGTTCTGCATTTTTGCTCAATTTCTATGAAAATTGTGATCGTTGCAAAGGTTCCCAGTCGGCATTTTTGACCGTTTTGTGTAATGATGGGGCCCATTAGTTTGAATAAAACGGTCAAAAAATTTCTACTACTTGGCTGAAAATGCAGAACAAATAGGGGCTAATTATGCAATTTAATAAATTGCTGAAAATATGCAAATGAAGCAATAATCAAGGACCAGTAGTACATTTTTTCATCTTGCCCTCAATTTTGTGGGGCCCTCTACAAGTCATAGTCTATTCAATATTCACGGGTGCACCATAACCACTTAAAAAGATGCAAATAGTTTGAGGTATTTGTTCCATCTCGGCCTAGAGTAAGAAATTATTGGGTAATGCTATATCAACATAAATCTTTACATAGCCAATCACCTTCCAATAGGGGGCCTCTATGTGATCATTATGGTACACATTATGTACAATATTATGTACAAATAGATTTACCCGAAATTATTAGTGTATACTTTGACAAAAGTAAGAGTCGTAGTACGTGAGAAATAAAATCAAGTAATTGTAATTCAAATGTCGTATCAAATGAGTAATTGACATCAAGGATGCGTATGCTGAGCTATATTAAACTACTAGTTTGATGCACGTGCGATGCACGTGCCATTGGTATGGTTGGCTATTAAATAGCGTCATGCGTTAAAAAAAAAAAAGAGGAAAAAGAGGGAAAAAAAAAAATTCGAGGATGGTTTAGATATGATTTCATTTGATATAACATTCGAGGTAGTCATGGTAAACTCTTGCGTCATTGTATTTAAATAGGATAAAATATACGTTTCATGTTAATGTTTGGTTGTTTTTTATAATGTAGGATATACACTAATTGGGGTGATTTTGTAATTATAGTTGAGTACTTGTAATTAATTTGCAACTAATTTTATATATTTGTCAATTAAAGTTTTGTATGATGTCTTTGAGTTTTTTATTTGAACGGTAGTATTTATATGTTATATAATTATAAGTAATGAAGAATTGTAACATTTTTTAGTAAATGAGGGAGTATTTTGGATGCGTGACACACGGAGATACGGTGCCTGGATGTGTGACGACGGTGACTTGGTGTTTTACGAGAGAGACGGTGACACCTTGTTTTCGTGCCTCACGCAGACTCAACATACCGATTTTAACATACCTTTTTCGGCGACTTGGTGGCAAAGTTGATCTCTTTCATTGATGGCGATAATTTTGCTGAATAAAGATAATTTTGCTGAATAAAGATGTATGAATTGAGTTGAGAATGGATATGAATGAGGTAAAATGAATGTTTGAGTGGGTAGTTGAGTAGGTAGGTAAAAGTTTTAATGCAAGTTTTAATATGAGTTTAGACCCCGTGCAATGCACAGGTAATGTGATAGTTAAGGTAATGTTAGCGTTGAGAAAAAAAATATGTTGGAAGAATAGCGCAATTTGTTTTTTGATAGTTAAGAATCAAAGATTTTGTCTCCTAATTGAGAGATTATTTTCATTTTCCATTATTTTCTTAGTAAATTAAACAATGTAAAACCCGAGAAAGACATTACCATCACCTAGAGAAATATTACAAAATATATGTATAATTAACAACATCAACAGTAACGAAACTCAAAATCACGTTTTCAATGATTACATAAATAATCAAGAACTCCTTGGGTGGATTAAATTAGCTAGATTGTAAATTTCAAATTCAAGCCATAAACAAGTTGAAGCAAAGGTTATTAATGTAGTGTAAGACATTTTGATAGATGCTCAAAGAATGTTAATATGTGTGTAAGTAGTAGTCGTAAGCAAAAGATTCATTGCAAACTTCTCGCTATAAGCAATGAAATAAATATGTAGAATGTAGTAGAGAATGAAATAAAGTCAAAACATTCAAATCCAAATTGTTTACCAAAACAAGAGCTACAAACTCATCTTACGCCTATATTATCCTAAGCAAGAAACGGCATCCAGATAGCTTTCACCACTGCCCATTTGAGCACCTTGTTCAAAGCACACCCACACCTTCTCTCAGAAAATAGGCAGGTAAAATGTGATAAAAGCATATCAATGGATAAAAGATAACCAAAATTGCAGAAGATGTCCAAAAAAATATTTTTTTGAAAATAAATAATGCAATGATGAAAAACACAGTATCTATCCAGCCTCACTTGGCACCCTTCTTTGCAGCAGCTTTGGTCACCTTTGCACCAGATGGATCCTTCTTGTCCACACCCTTGATGACACCAACAGCAACAGTCTGACGCATATCCCTAACAGCAAAACGTCCAAGAGGTGGGTACTCAGAGAAAGTCTTCACCACCATTGGTTTGGTTGGAATCATCTTAACAAGACCAGCATCACCATTCTTCAAAAACTGGGGCTCCTTCTCAAGCTCCTTACCAGATCGCCTGTCGATCTTAGTTTGGAGTTCAGCAAACTTAACAGCAATGTGAGAGGTGTGGCAGTCAAGCACAGGAGCATATCCATTTCCAATCTGACCAGGGTGGTTCATGATGATGACCTGGGAGGTAAAGCTAGCAGCTCCCTTAGCAGGATCATCCTTGGAGTTGGAAGCCACATAACCACGCTTGAGATCCTTGACAGCAACATTCTTGTCATTGAATCCAACATTGTCACCAGGGAGAGCCTTCTGAAGGGCTTTGTGGTGCATCTCAACAGACTTAACTTCAGTGGTCAAACCAGTGGGACCGAATGTCATAACCGTACCAGGCTTGATGACATCAGTCTCCACACGACCCACTGGTACAGTACCAATACCACCAATCTTGTAGACATCCTGAAGTGGGAGGCGAAGAGGCTTATCCGAGGGCCTCTTGGGCTTCTGAATCTGGTCGAGGGCTTCTAGCAGGGTTGGGCCCTTGTACCAGTCGAGGTTGTTGGACCTCTCAATCATGTTGTCACCCTCAAAACCAGAAATGGGGACGAATGGAATCTTGTCAGGGTTGTAACCAACCTTCTTGATGTAGGAAGAAACTTCCTTGACAATTTCATCATATCTAGGCTTGGAGTACTTTGGTGTGGTGGCATCCATCTACAGAAGACAAATCACAACATGCAAGATGAATAAATGATATAGAAAATATTCTACAATAACAGGATACAAGAAAGATTATTAGTTTTAGATCATTGAAAATGAGCTCACCTTGTTGCAGCAGCAAATCATCTGCTTGACACCAAGGGTGAAAGCAAGCAAAGCATGCTCACGCGTCTGACCATCCTTGGAGATACCAGCTTCAAAACCACCAGTGGTGGAATCAATGATCAAGACAGCACAGTCAGCCTGTGAGGTACCGGTAATCATGTTCTTGATAAAGTCACGATGTCCTGGAGCATCAATTTTAGTTGCCCCTTCTTTCCTCGATTTGCTGCTGGCCCATTCAATTTTGTTTTCTCCATGTCAGTTACAGAAACACCTTCATCCGCGACCCAAAAAGTTAAAAAATGATAAATAAAATTAAAAATTGGCTAATATAAAGAAAATATCAGCGACTATATCAAGTCAAAGCAAGTAGAAAGAGACGATCACAAATATAGTTATCGGAAAATTCAAAGGCACACCTTCTGCTGCCGCCTTTGGCGACTTCTCCACATTCGACTTCTTCACACCACCACCATCGGCCAGATCAACGAATCGAACCTCATCTCTTGCTGATTCCTTCGCCACAGCGTCATTTACCACTTCATCCACTGTCGGTGAATCATTCATTGATGAAGACGATGCCTCCGTCGCCTAAGTCCAATTAAGAGTTGTCAAATAGACTAATTTGAACGATAACTGGCGCTCACCATTTAAGAGTTGTCAAAAATATCCACTCCGACACCAATGCAAAATCACCCTCGCTTCAAACCCTTTCTTCTTCATTAATCTTTGCTTCCCCTTCTCTCTTCATACTCACCAGAATCTCCAAATCCATACGGTCTACTGCCATACCCTCCTCCTTCTCCTTGTCTTCACCAGCATCAGTCAATTGTGCCATCCCATTATATAAAACACCGCCACGACCTCTGCACACAGCCTCTCTAGCCTCATTTCACCACCTACGCAAACCAAAAACAAAACAAAACAAATCAATAAGTACCCCCAAATTATTTTTTTTGGGTAGAAAGGTTAAAAAAATTTTGGAAAAGTTATTAAAATTCTAGGAAATGCTAATTAATTGAACAAATGTACTGGGAAGAAATTGATATATATTAATAGAAAATAAAAGAACAAGCTTTATATGAACGAAAACATAGAAATAGTATACATAATTAAAAGAAAACATTTATGAGTACCTTGTTTTGAATGATTCAATACATTATGACCTTTGGGAGTGCAAGAAATATTTATTCATACAAATATCAGTTAGAAGTTTCCGTCTGTAGATATTCATTCTGTTTGAGTCAATTGTCTCTAATGGGTAGTCGAAAATGAAACATTCTATAAATTTGAGTATGAATAATATGCAGTTTGGCCTGTAAAAAAAAAAAAATTGTTAGATAAAGATAGTATTATAGATGTGAAATGAAATGAAATAGAAATACGTAAATAGCATTTAAATGTTTACCCGTTGTTTGCACAAGATAAATAAGGCATGACATCCACTTCCAGTTTATTTTTTTGTATGTCTGCTCAAATCTTGTCTATCGAACAAAAATGTTGAACATGATAATAATTTATTAACATAAGTGTATACTATGTACACATCTGCTGTGATTTGTTCTGGTGTATCTTTATCATTGCTACAATCATAGATTTGGAATTTCCATTCATGGAAATTAATGTAATAAAGATAACAAGTGTTGACTGAATGCGAAAATGGAATTAATAAATAGTTGCACTCTATCCATGGACGACCATTGATTGGCAAGTTGCCGTTTACATACTCATTGAAACGATCCATGATTGAAGGTTCGTTTTGTTTTGGATTTATTGCCCATATGCGATGATTAACACATTCTGTTGCAAATTTGAAGTCCATGATCGCATATTCTTTAGAAACAAGGGTGCAACCATCGTTGATCAATTGTCTGAGTAATTTTAATTCCACATTAACAATCTGGTAAAATAAATAAATGTAAGTTAGATGTATTGAATATAGAAGAAAATTGCATTAAATTTTGTTGCTAATCGCAACATTGATATCTGTTGTTGGATCCAGTAAATTTTTCAAAGTTTCTCTACTGTAGAGATTATCGTTTGAAATTTGCCAATATGCGCTGCATAATGTAATTTAAATTAGTGTGAAATAATGCAAGTATAAATTATAATATTGAAGTTTATATAACAAAAAGTCGATTGCTTACTCGATTGGATGGCGCAGTATCCAATTTGTGACTATTCTGTAGTCTTTTGTGAGATGGTCTTCTAAAGGAGGATGAAAAGATTGTATTTTTTTTCCCTTGCCTTGTTCTGTATTTTCCTCTGTCAAATTTTCACCTGGAAAAAGTTGCTGAGATGTTGAGGCATGTTGTGGTTCTGTAGTTTGTTCTGGAACTGGACTATTTTGATGAGGAATATTTTGATGGGAGGAAGCTATGTCTACTTCCCATTGAGATAGTTTGTTCAGTATATTGTTATGCTCTTCTGTAACATGGGATTTTACTGAAGTGAAGCCCGCATCAATACGATGTTCCATGGTAGATTGCATCTGTTGGTTGTGGCCTTGTTGGAATTTTTGATATTGTTCAAATAACTGGTTTTGATTTTGGAGAATTGCCTCATAGCGACTTTCTTGTTTTCTTGATTCTTCAATAATATCTGCTCTTAAATTGGTACATATATCTGCTCTTAAATTGGTACATATATCTGACACTATATTTTGCCTATGTGTATTCAGCAGCTGTTCCAGTTCTTCTCTAGTTACATAATTAGTAGGAATGGAAGTGGAACTTGTAGTAGCACCAACTGAAGTATGCCCGGTTAAAATATTAGAAGTAATAGGCACATTATTAGTGTCATGTTCATTGTCTGAAATTTGTTGTACTATGTTGTTTAACTCCCCATTTATAATACGATCCAATATTCTGTGGGGGTTATCTTGGGGTAATGAAAGACCTGTGTACCATGGTGTCTGCGCTTCATGTTTTTTTGGTCTCAACAATGGACGAACTTGGATCTGTAATTGTAATTGTAATAAAATAGTTAATAAATGATTTCTATTGAATGATTATTTAGAAGTTATAATTGAATGTATAATGTAGGATACGAAAGAAATATAGCTTAATAATTAAATTACCTGTTGGGTAGTCAAAAATTGCTGAACTATTTGTCCTGACAAAATTTTATTTGGTTTCCATCTATGCATCCTTGGGAGTCGTATTGCTTTATATCTGCGGTGTCCAAAGTAGCGCCCAATTTCTGGAAAAGCTTCATATATCCAATACTGTGGGAAATGAGTAAACAAACATTAGCCATGAGATATTTTATTTATAAATGAAAGAAGTAAAAAAATTAAAATATAGGAAGAAATTACCTGGAATGCAAGTGGGTAGCCATTTAATGAGTATTTACATTCGGCTTGGTTTTTTTCTTGCATTCTCTGTATTCGATCTAATTGCGAATGTTGCAGTGAGGTTAATAAAGTATAATATGCCTTGCGTCCCCATGGATATTGAAGGAAATTTTCAAGATGTTCTACCATGGCTAAAGTTGTGTAGTCAATATTCCTCCCAGTAGGTTTTAATACACATTCCACCAACATTACCAATCCAAGTTTGAATTTATCTCGTTCATGTTCACAGAGGTGAAATGTTTCAGAAAGCTGCCGCATACTGATTTTTTTTCTGCCATTGAAATATTGATTTCGGAGCCTAGCATTGTTTGAGTCTAGATTTACAACAACTTCATGACAAGGTAAACCTGTAATGAGGCAAAATTCTTGCATACCAAAACGGGCAACATGATCATCTAATTTTACCCACAATTCATTGTTTTTTCCTGAATTCACAAATCTCATTATAAATTCATGAATTAATTTGCTACTAAACTGTGGTTCTTCTTCCTCTCTATGAATAAATCCTTCCAAAAATCCATAGAGATTACTGCCCATTAATGATAATTGGTAATCATCACCGATAAGTTGTAGGAAATCTTTGACATATTCATGATTTGCATATTGATAAATTGTAGCAGAAAACCAATGATCTGGAGGTATTATATATGCTAAAGACATCTGTAAAAGTAACCAATGAAATAAAAGTCAGTGAACAGATGAATATAAGGATTGTTCATCTATTCTATTATTTATGTTAAAAAGTCCTTATACATGAATTACAAACAAAAAAAACAACAAGGCAGCATAGATGTTGATGAAGAGAACTGAGATTCACCCAACAAAATTATTCAATTTTTATCCTAAAGTTTCTAATCTAAACCATTGATTTCAATTTTAAGACTAAATTGCGTTGTGTAAAGTCCTAAAAGCCCTAATTATATTATAAAATATATAAGTATTAATTTCCAATAAAACCCTAAATCCCTAAATTATAATCGCTAACAATGGAGAAATTAGTCTAAATTCCTTAAATTAAATGTTCAACCTCACCTAATCACAAGAAAATCAAATAATACATCTTATCTCACAAACCCATTCACAATTCCACTTTCTTTCACATTAATTTCAGAACACACATTTCTTTAACATATTCGTTTGAACACGTTAAATACAGGTCAATAACCTCTAAATGCTGCAAAAACCGAAAATAAACAAATTTTTCATAACCTTTAAATTATAACACCATTCTTAAATAAATAATTACCTTGTTTTCTATAGATATTGAAGGAGGAATTGAAACCCAAGCTTGAATCCTTTCTTTATCCTCTTTCGCTTTTCTTTTTCCTTTCTTTCCTTCCCTTATCTTTTCTTCTCTCTTTCGGTTTCTGTCGATTCTTCTCCTTTCTCGGTTTCTCTGTGTGTATGTATAGAAATGAGTCTAGAATGGGTTTTAAAAAAGGAAGACCCAAAGGAAGTCCTCATCTTCCAATTAATATAACATTTGGTAGAATAAGTTTCAATGATTGGTAAATATATCCCCAACTTTAAATTTAATCCATCTAAACCCTCAATTATTGTCAATTATAAAATAAACTACAATGAAATGATTTATTTCATTTAAGTCTCTAGTTGACTTTAACTTAGAGGATTCAACCATTTGACTTTTAACTTGAAGAATGGGTGTAACATTTTATGTATCCAATTCTAATCTAAACTAAGCTCCATTTTTCAGTATTGATGTGTAGATAGAATTCTTATTCTTACCAGTAGCATGTAAAATAATGTTCTGTACAAGGTGAAGGGATAACAATTGAGCTAAAAAAAAATGAAAGCTGGTTCTCATTCTCTACTTTTTTGTGTGTGGTGGTAATTTATAACCAACTTAACTTTCCTCAGAGAACCCCAAACAATTATTTGTATTCTGGGGGTTCTGGGGCAACGCCGCCCTTGACGGGGATCGATTGCCCGTTTAGGTCGAGGGGGCAGCCCTGGTGGGGTTCGGGGGCAACGCCCTTGAGAGGGATCAAATTGACCAGTCAGGTCGCGGGGGTTAAGGGGG
>CAIGRF010388413.1:18720-29631 GCA_903798235.1 Fraxinus ornus | reverse complement strand
TCCACGGTAGAAGGCACAAAACGGGCGGTGCAATGGCGGCGTAAAACAGCGAACAAAGAGGAAGAAAAGTCTACGGTAAAGAGATTGAGATGAGAAACACAGAAAACCCTCGTTTATTTCACGCAAATAGGATAGAGCACAAATGGGGAAAACATCGAGTGATAATTGATAGGGCACATATACGGCTCGGCTAAATCATTTGAAGAAGGAAGCCAGCTGGCCAAATGGCTTATGAACAGTATAACCAAAACTCATTCTTATAATAATGTAGGATTTGTATGGTACCGTCATAAAAGTCAAAGAGAGATCATAATAGAATTTTGTGCTCGTTGGGCTAAGTTAAATTAGAGTTGTAAGAAAAAAATGTCAGAATAGATAACGTATAGAAAAATAGGTGTTGGATAATGTCGAGATTGCATAGTAAGTTACTTGATTTGAAAGTAATTAATAATTAAATGTCCAATTAAGGATTTGTTTGAGCCCAATTTTTTGGCAAAATAGTTTTCCGTTATTTAAATAGTGTATCTCTGTCACTTGTAATTATTTATCATTTAATGGATGGCTCACAAATGATCCACTGATATTAATCTAATCCAATTAGAATGTTTGTTACTTTGGGAATTGGTTTGAGATCGATAAGATTGATATTCAAATATTTTTTTCAGAACGTATTGATTTGATCTCATAAGCGAGATCAAGCATGTTGCCGCCATAAGCTATATTTTGTAATAGTGATTCTCTCGACATAGGAAGCCGGGTCGATTAATCCAACATTTTTCTAAACATCCATTGAAATCTCGACCGCCAACTTCCTTGTGTAGTTCCAATTGATTCAAAAGTTTCAATTTGTAGAATGTGTAATTAAAAAATGGGAAAAATTGCATTTACATATAAAATTATTTTATTGGGAGAATGTATAATTAAAAATGATTTTGAAAAAAAAAATGAATTTTTAAAGAATGAAATTCAAAGATAGGCTAAGTAACACCTTTTTTTATATGAGAAAATATATTAACACATTCAATTATTATTGGATTTTTTATTTTTTATTTTAGTATTATTATTATTTTTTATTTTAAGGTTAGAAGTAAGTTTTCCACGCATTTATGTTAGAGAAACACGTAATTACTACAATTTGTCTCATTTATTTTTTGTTTGGTTAAAAATTTGGGCTGAGACGAAATAGAGCAAATAAATTAATTTCCTATTTGGTATAGTTTACAATCCAAAATTTAATTTAAACTAAAGTCGACAATTAATTTCAATAACACATTTCATGAAATTCACAACTTTTCAACCACACATTTCATCATTTTTTTTTTATCAAAATCTACTAAAAATCTGATTTTAATATATGTCACAAAAGATCTAAATATTATTATGCCCCTTTTTTATAGGGATTAAAATCAGATTTTTAGTAAATTTTGATTAAAAAAAAGTTGATGAAATCTGTGGTTGAAAATTTTTGAATCTCATAAATGTATGGTTAAATTAATTGTTAATTCTGACTTAAATAAAAATCTAAATTTTAATTTTTACCACTTTGAATTTTTGTTGGACCTTCTGAACAATTATTGGAATAACTATGAAAATTTATCTAGTGTTCCAATAATCAGAGAGCACCAAATCGTGGGTAAAATTTACAAATGCTTATTAAACGTAAACCAGAGTAAACAATTGTATTATTGCAAAAAAAAAAAAAAAAAATGTTAGTTACTTCTTTATATGGATTAATAGCAGGAAACCCACTAAAAACGTTTATATTTGTGATATACTCCATACCTATTGAAAATCGTAGAAAATTCCTCTATTGAAACCTTTTGTGTGAAAAACATATCTACTGTCAAATTTTCCATTAAAAACAGTAAAAATGTCAAAATTAAAAAGAAATATTTACAATTTTAGTATCCAAACTTTTTATTATTTTGCAAATCATACCTAATTTTTTTATGTATCACCCACAATTTCAAATCTTTTAAACTTTATTTTCCACCTCACCCAACTTCATCTTCTTTCCTAAAACTTTATTATTTTATTTAATTCAATTCAAAACCTTTATAAATCATTCACCTCAAATTCATCATTTCTTCTTCTCATTCCCAAAATAGGTCCTTACACACAAGTACGGTGCTTCACACAAGGCACGGTGGACATTTGAATTCACCGAAGGCAAACACCATAATTCGCCCTAAGAGTTGCCAAGGCTACTACCTTACGGTGGAGGACAACGCATTTCTTCTCAGCATGATTGAAAAAAAGGTTCTGCAAACTATTCCAACAACAAAAATGGACACTTCAATTGAATGGGAACCTATAAAAGAAGGGAATTATGTGAAACTAATGACGAGGGAAAGGAAGGGCTAATAGGGGAACGTTGCCATGGCAAAATTCAATAACTCATGATATTCCTCATAGAATTGCAACTCAAAACTGGTTTGTGGGGAGTGGATATTTCTTATAATCTTGGGAATGAGAAGAAGAAACGAGAAATTTGGGGTGATGGATTTAGGAGGGTTTTGGAGAGATTAAATAAAATAATAAAGTTTTGGAAAGAAGATGAAGTGGGATGGGGTGAAATATAAAGTTTTAAAGATTTGAGATTGTGGGTAGTACGTAAAAAAAAATTTGGGTATAATTTATAAAAGAATAAAAAGTTTGGATACTAAAATTGCAATTATTACTCTTTTTTTTTTTGACATTTTTACTGTTTTTAACGGTAAATTTGACGATATGAGGATTTTTCGTACAAAATGCTTCAAGTAGTGGATTTTCTGCTATTTCTAATTGGTAGGGAGTGTATCGCAAATGTAAACGTGTCTAATGGGATTTTCTGCTATTAATCCTTCTTTATACTAGTCAACGTTGAAACGTGTGTTGCATTTTATTATAAAATGATTTATAGGTGCTATAAAAGTAATACTTGAATATGTGTGAATACTAATTAATTTAAAATTAATATCAGAAAATATATACGTGACAGTGAATGTTAAATTATTTATTTAATTTTTGATAAAGTAGAATTTGATGTTAATTAGCATACGTATATGTGAATAATGAAATGCATTCTTCAATGTAATTCTAATTAACTTATAATTAAAAATATATAAATGAAGATGAATATTAATTAAATGAATGTGAATATTAATTAATTGAGAGTTAATAATAGAGAACTCATATATTAATGAAAGTATATAAGTGAAATGAATTTATCAAATGTATATGTACATTAATGGTAATTAAATGGTTAACTAAATTAAGCCAATGTTTGGCCCCCATTTTTTCAAAAATCCATTTTTTTAAAACTCATTTTCGAGCACACGTTCTTTTATAAAATAATATTACATATAAATCAAAAAGTTTTTCTTATTTTTTAATCACACAATTTCAAACAAAACACTATTCAAAATGTATTTTTTCCCCCAAAAATGAGGCTCAAACAAGAGCTAAATACATATTGAAAAATGAAAAGTAAGATTTTATTGAAATAATTGAATTATGGTAAGGCTAAAATCTTCTAAAAAATGAATTCTGACTTTGTGTGATATTTAATTTCAATTAAGTAAAATTTAATGTTAATTAGAATACTTGAACGGGAATAATAAAATATTTTTTTGAATACAAAATTCTAATTAACTTATAATTAGAATTAATAAAGTTGGAATGCATAAATGAAGATGAACATTAATTAAATGAATGTTAATGTTAATGTTAATTAATTGAGAATTAATAATATGAAATTCATATAATAATGAAAGTACACATGTGAAATGAATCTATCAAATGTATATGTACATATTGATGGTAATTAAATGGTTAAATAAATTAAGCCTTTGTTTGGTACACATTAAAGTTTTCATTCTCATTCTTCTACTCATTTTCAACCACATTCTTCAATAAAATAATATTTTACATCATATTAATAATTTTTCCTTATTTTTCAACAACACATTCTTCCAAAATACATTCTTCTAAAATAATGTGACTCAAATACACCCTAATTTGCTATTGAAATTTTCATTTTGTTTTGATTTAGTCACTGGGTCAAATCTCTTGAGTTCTTCGTGGTGCCAACCGGGTGCAACCTTTGGACGCAGCGCAATTCCAAAATGGAGAAAAGGTTCTGCATCTGCATCTTTGTTTTAGCCCGTCATTCGAACTCTAGCTAGCTTATAAAATTCAGATTCATTTGGATTATTCTCTCAATTCGAATCAAATACGAGTTGACGATCAAAAAATATGGGATAGAACTCATCACAAGATCTCAAAAACTCTGGTTTTTACTGCCCCCTTTATTTTTTTTGAACTTGCTGCTTGAGACTTGTCTTTTGATAAGCTTTGTTCTTCCTTTATTTATACGACAAACCCCCAACTTATATATGGGCTTTACTTTAACCCTAGCCTAAACTTTTTGTTCTTCCTTTGCCTTAATTGCTAGAGACTTCTATTTGCACCAGAAATGTTTTCCACCTTCAATTCTATATTGCATGGTCAGCCCCTCAATTTAATTAAAATTATCATCACTACAACAAAAATTAGCTTTTGCAACACAACTTTTGCAACATTCGATAGTTAAGTGTTGCTATAGGGGTTTTTCGCAACATTTTGATAATTGAATATTGCAATTGGTTAATATAATTAAGCTTTAGCAACATTTTGTAAATAAGTGTTGCAAAAATGGTATTTTGCAGCGTTTATTTAAAGGCTGCAAATGGTATTCCTTTTGCAGCGTTTAATAAACGCTGCAAATAACCTAAGCCCACTATCAGCGGTCCACCATTGTCCAAATCCGAATTGACTGGGCCAAGTTAAATCTTTGGCCCAATTCAATATTTTTTATTTTTCATTTTTAACCTAAACTAAACAACAACCGTCTCCTTCCCACTTCTCGCTCTCATTCTCAACTCAACAATCCATTCAAGCTCAACCTCCAAAAATCCACACGGCTTTCCCAAATACCCAAACTACCAAGGTCCCGAACCCTTACCATTTTCAATTTTCACATTCATTTGAATTCCTAAATCTGAAATTCCCGAACCGGAATCGGCGAACCCTTTCACCGTCGCCACCGTCGTTCACTTCTTCAGCCAGCAGCTCAACCAACTTCAGGCGCCTTCACTTCAGTTCGGCGTCGTGCCGCCATTCACCCACTGCCATCACGTACTCGCACAATCGCGACACAGCCAGTCAGTGAGTCGGCCTCAGCCACGGCCACCGCTCGGCCCTTCCACAGACAGACAGACTCCACTCGGACTCGGACTCGGACCACTCCAGTCTCCAGTTCGTTCCCCTTTCAGCTTCAGTCTTGAGCGGTTGAGCCCTCTGCCCTCATTTAACACTTTCAGGTAATTAATTGAAAATCCTCTCTTGACTCTTTCGGTAATTTTTCAATCCATGAGTTTTCGTGTTGGGTTTCACATATGATAGTCTGCTACCTATACATAAATTAGTAGTACATACATGTGGAGATCTAGAGTTAATGAAATAGAAGAGTTGGTAAAGATTATTGAAGGAAAGGGTAAAAGGGAAGTGCTCGGTGGTGGCTTTATTTGTTTGGTTTGGTTCTTGTCAGTTTGCTACTGTATTTTCCATTAGTTTGGTGCTTTTACTGTATAGGTATTAGGATATCACTTTCCATTCACACTCTCTGTGACTGTATGTGAGTATACTCTGGATTTGGAATATTGGACTGCAATGCACTAATTACACCCAAGCTAATGGAAAGTTTAACTATTCTTATTCAAGTTTATTTGTTATTGAAAGTTATGGTTTTGTTAAAGTTGTAACTTATAACTAATAATTAAGGTTGTTGGAGCCATGTATTACGCGCTCAAACATACAATTTCATTAGGCTACATGCCATAAATATCTAGTAGCCATGTATACTCCCATTCGTTATAGTGTATATTGAATACGAAATATTTACCTTGTTTAGCTATTTGAATCTAGATTATATATTTAACAACCTTCGGCTCGAGTAGAAATGCCTCAAGAATTATGAAGAGTGTTTGTTCTTTGCATCCCCGCACACATAGTTCTTCAATTCTCATGCCTTATTGGATACCTCTGTAGTTGAGTTTATCCATAAAAAAAATTTATCTAGAAAAACTTTCTGAAATTTCTCAGATTTTGTTCAAAATGAAAACCCTATTTGTAGAAAATTCCAGTGAGGTCCACCTGTTGATGTGGTGATGCATGGTTTAGTCAATTTCCAAAAGGTTGGAAGCATGACAAAGATGCCACACCACCCCGAACAAGTGGACCTGGTTTATCGCATCAGCATCATGCAATTCAAAGGTTAATTAGTTTTTTTTTAACCCTAATTTTTAGGCAATCTTACATAAAGTTTTTAAGCACTACAAGGGTTTCATACCACGTCTACAACATATCAAGTCATCTATAACTTGCGAAAAATGTTGTTTATCTCGTAGGCGACGTTATTGAGGTTGTTGGAGTATGATCCAAATTTCTATTGGGATTAGAATTGGGCTGGTTAATTGATAAAATGAGCCAGAGTCTTCTTGGTTTGAAAGTTCAATAGAAAAAAGAATAAAAAAAAAATATGTAATAAGCACCTGTTGATTTATACATTAATACTGAAAGGTTAAAATAAAAAAGATTGATAGAACTCAAATTTTTATTCAATATTTAATAATTGAGTTGACCTTACAAACTTTTTTAAACAACTGAGAATGTTACCTAGCTAATGAGCTAGTAATTAGAATCTAACATATCTTGAATTACAAACACTAACAAAGGAAACTCTAATTTTCGATCAAATAGTAAAAGGGTGGTTTGATACGATGCAGTTTGTCCCAAATTAAGAGGGCAAAAAGGTTTTATCGTTATTTTTCAAAATAATACTTGATTTGTGGGGTTATAACTATTATAGAAATAAGTGTTGGCATATGTAACTGTGTAAACATGTAGGAAAAGTTTCAACGTTGGAGAGGAAGAATTTAGAATAAGAATGTTGGAGCAGTACGAATCATTTTATTTATGCTGCTCGTGCAGGAAGCTCATAATTAAACACATTTATTCCAGGAGTTCAAAATAATTACATCTCCTCATCTATATTTTCTTTTATTTCGTTATACTTTTATTTCCAAAATCTAGTAGCTTTTCTATGTTTCATGATAACTCTTTAACAATTAACGAGAAAAATGTAGTTACTTTAATGTTGGCTTCGCTATAGATGTTGGACAAACTTTAATGGATTTATCTCCTAAATTTAGAGCTGCAGGAATTCAAAGTGTTTATCACTCTAAGATCTGCCACTGCCTATAATGGACAAAGAGTGGCTGCACTTATCAAGGTTATCATTTGAAACTAATATTATAAATCTAGTTGTCCAATAAAAAAAATAACGTATAATGATCATAAAGTTTAATTTGTAGATTTTCAGAACAATATAGAGATGGAGCACAGAATTTTGTTGAACGAGCTCGTGAAAATTGCAATTCAGAAATGATAGTATGCCCTTGCGTTAATTGTAGGAATCTAATGCATCATCATTATGATATAGTCCATGAACATCTGGTTATTAAAGGTATGGATCCTACATATACTGTTTGGGTATTTCATGGAGAGCAACCAAGTGAACCAAATTTGGACGACGTAGAAATGCCTGAGTCGAGTAGGATGTTTAAGGATTTCTATGCACAACATGATGTAGATCCTGAAAACCATCATGATGGAAGAGACAAAGAGATTGAAACTTTAGTTAATGATGCTGAAACTCCTTTATATCTTGGTTGCAAAGCATTCACAAAGATGTCAGCTTCGGTTGCTATGTTTAAGCATAAAACTTCATATGGCTTATCAGACAATGATTTCGATGAACTTATAAATCTTGTTCGAGACATGCTGCTAGATAATAATACACTTCCAAACTCATTTTACAAGATGAAAAAACTTGTTAATATATTTGATCTTGGCTATGAAAAGATACATGCTTGCCTGAACGATTGTTGTCTATATAGAAAGGAGCTTGAGCATGCTGAATTATGTCCAAAATCATGTTGTATTGTCAAAGTCAATAAAACAGACTTCCAAGAGTTCTAAAAAAAGAAGAACTGCATTTGCTAATGGATAAGTATATCCATCATTCAAGTGGATAAGTATATTAATAGTTGGACCTTGAACTCTATGAAGGAGTTATTTACACTTCTTAGGGAAGCACACTAGCTATACAAGGTGCACAGATTGGTTTTGTACATAATAGAAAATTTGCTACCTTATAAACGCAGCTGATTATCATATAAGCTTCACATGCTCAATTCATCTTATTTACCACCCTTGAAAATTTACCTCTCTCTGTCATGTACATTTAATAGCTTGGCCATGAAGCTTTTGAGCTCACCAGTGATGGTGAAGGTCCCGGGTTTGATCCGTTTGGAGGTGGTGGCTTTAATCCTTTCCAGGACATCTTTAGAAATGCTGATGTAAGCATTTGTCTCTAGTTCATTTCATTTATTCTTTTTCTCATTTTATGGCTTTTTGCTGTATCAACTAGATTCCTTATTAGCCATTGTTGCCTAGAGTAGGATGATATTTTCTTTTGAAGAATGTTTATTCGGAGTACATAATATATGTGAATTGAGGGAATTAAAAATTTCAGATTCTATCTCTAGAATGGAAATTATTATATATTACAATTTGTAGTAGGAAGATTCCTGAGGACCATATTTTCTAGTTACTTTGATAAAAGCTTGTTCTCAAAATTAACCTATATTCTTCTTGCCTCTGGATTTTTCCTTCTTGTTCAAGTTGTGCTTTTGCTTGATTTTGTTCATGGGTGGAATGACAAATGGGTTGGTTATGATGAGCAGTTTTGGTAAGTTATTATTATTGTTTTATGCTGAGCTTGTTGTCCCCTGTAATCCACACTGTTTATATTCTCCCATGCAGAATCAAATTTTGTACCATGTAATCCACACTTCATTATTTGTTTTATTTATTTTCAATTCCTAACACTAAGTACAAAGTTATAAGATGTTTCGTACTGATTTTGAATCATGTTTTTCCCACCAGAAAAGTGAACACAAGTGCTGGAAGCAGAATGATATTTTGAAAAGTTTCTGCCTCTACAATCTTTCCCCGATCAAGCCAGTTGAGCAACTCCTTTTTTGATGCTATATAGAATGTCAATCCAAACCTAGTATGAATTATTCCACTTTTTGTACTCATCGGAATGATGGAAAAGATGTTTTTGATGTTGGGTCGATATTTTAAACTGAAAACATGTATAATGATTTGAATTGCACAATGTATATGCGAGTTGAATATTGCATGGTTTAATTAGTTTAAATGCAAGAGCATATTTTCCCATTTTAATTATGGTTTTTTATATTTTTTGATCACTTGTGTGTCTTGTAAATTGTTTATGGTAAAAAGTGTTTATCTATACAAATTAGGTTGCAACGTACAAAATAAAGAATATGATTTTCGGCAATGCATTATATTTAAAAATGCGAATTAATTTTAAAAAATTTTAAAATCAAAAAAAGATGAAAAAGTGCTAAAAAAAAAAGGGGGTACACGCTGCAAAAGAGAGAGGCTATCGCAACGTTTAAAAAACGCTGCAAAAAGGGACCTACGTTCACAAAACGCTGCAAAAGAGAGAGGCTACCGCAACGTTTAAAAAACGCTGCAAAAAGGGACCTACCGCAGCGTTTTTTAAACGCTGCAAAAGGGGGTCTACCGCAACGTTTAAAAAACGCTGCAAAAAGGGGTCTACCGCAGCGTTTTTTAAACGCTGCAAAAGGGTGTCTACCGCAGCGTTTAAAAAACGTTGCAAAAAGGGTCTACCGCAACGTTTTTTAAACGCTGCAAAAAGTCTTCCCTCAACGGCAACACCGGCTTTCGCAACACTTAAAAAACGCTGCAAAAGGCCTTTTATAGCGTTTTTTGGCTGCTGCAAAAGGCCTTTTTTGGTGTAGTGCACGGACCATCAAATAAATTATATTTTTTAGTCAACCCTTACAAAGTGGACCTCAAGTCGATGCCACGTACGATTGTCTTATGGCATGTATGTTCGCTTAGGTGCCCTATACTGCTAGGGTATAACTATGAAGGATTGTTTATCTTGAGTTAGTAGCTCGTTGCATAATTGAATAAGGGCATCGATCACATTGTGATAATACGAGTTATGTACTTGCCTAGAGATGTGCAAAAATAACTATATTTCGATTGAGAAAGAATTTGTCATTGATTGGCTTATACCGATTGGCATTCTATTTGGGTCAAAAGTCAGTTACTCTACCAATTAGAGTATGCAGGTCTGTTTTGATCACAATAATTGTTCGTTCTGTAAAAATGACGTTAATATACTTGGAAGTGTGTTGGATTGGACCAAGTAAAATATTAATTAATTTATAGTCGATCATGCTAAACTATTAATCACATGTAATTGTCTTATAGATTACACAAATTCGTTGTAGAAAGTGGTAACTACTCGCGAACTTAAGGTTCGTTGTACGCCAATGAGATCATTTAGTTGCAATCATAATATCAGTAAGTTCGTAATGAATATGAGTCAAATTAGTGAATATGCATTCGTGTTTGGAGCATCACCTTGTTCGATAGGTAAGTCCACTTTGATATTTTCTTTAGATAACAGTTTAAACTTGATTTCAGTATTCCAAGACACTAGTATCATTATTTCTGTGATCATATCAAGAAGAAATTGTCGAAGAAAATGTAAGGGTATGTTTGATTGTGCAAAAATTTTCATGAAAAATGGAAAACAAATTCCATCCTCCACTTTAGCATTGTTTGATAACAATTTTTTTTCCTTGGAATTGATTTTCTTGGTTGGCCTCACACTGACAATTTCCATGGTTTTGATGAAAATGAATTCCCACCATTTTGGTGAAAAATGGCTTTTCAGGTTACTTTTTTTTTTTTTTTTTT
>CAIGRF010388413.1:0-10897 GCA_903798235.1 Fraxinus ornus | reverse complement strand
TTATTTTTAAAAAAAGTTACTTAGAAAAATAAAATAAAATAAAAAGTTCTTTTAAAAAATAAAATAAAATAAAAACTTATATTAAAAAAATGTTTTTAAAATAAAATAAACTTTTATTTTTGTTTTCTTAATTTATTTTATATATAATACAAAGTTACCATTTTACCCTTTTTAAAATTAGTGAAAATGGTGAAAAGAAATTGTGTGGTCATGGTGAAATGTTATATGAAATTAAGTGGCTATGCTGAAACGTTATATAAAATTGGGTGGCCATGATAAAATAAAATCAAATTGGGTGGCTATGATAACACTAAATATAAAGATGAGTGACCATGGTGAAACAAAATCAAATTGAGTGGCTATTGGTTAATTTAACCCTATAAGTAATAATAGTTCAAAGGGCTGCATGCACAAAAAGTAAAAACATAGAGGTAGAGATGGGTCGAGCAAAGATCAAGGTCCTAACCTTATAAATCAAAGAGCATCCTTCGTGAAGAGAAATGAAGAGAACAATTATTCTTTTGCTTTTTTTTTTTTTCCCTTGTATGTTCCCTTATCTTGGAGTTGTTGATTTGCATTGAGGTATCGCTCACCATTTGTATTTCATACTTCAGAAGAATACCTAAAAAGATATGAGACTTATAGGCTTGAAGATTGAAGAACAAGATTCAATTATTCAGCCCCTGTTTGGTAGTCTTAAAATTTTAAAAATATAGTTTTGAATAATATTTTTTTGAAGAATGTGTGATTGAAAAATAAGATTTTTTTTTTTTAATTTAAGTGTAAAATATTTTATTTTGTGAATATACTGTTAAAAATGAGTATGAGAAATAAATTAAAGTTCAGTTAAAGGGAATCAAACATGGCTCAACAACGTGATTAGAAACAGTTCAACATTCAAAGTTTGGTCACAAGGGTAATTCCGCAGTTCTTGTGTACGATTGAATATTACGGTATAAATGGATCTAACAATTTAGTGAAAATCTTGGATTAAGTTTTATGAAAAAGTAACACATAAACCATGGGAAATAAATAAATAAAAAACAAAAAAATCTATGTTGGATGCACAGACATGGATAAAAATGTTATTTCCTTTTTTTTTTTTTCCTTATCTTTTCCTTTCACCGTTTTTCTTCTCCTAATCGTATTCGCCTCTCCCATTATCCTACTTGCCTTTACTTTGAAAAATGTTGTGAGTACAGAAAATCTCTACAGAATTTTCAACAGAATTTTGAATTTAACTCACATGAGGGTGGGCCCCATGTGAGTAAAAAATTGATTTTTCCACCCACCCCCTAACGCGTCTATCATGTATAGGTACAAGAATTCAAATTCTTGTACCTATAGCAGAACTCCTTTACTTTAACTCTTATTTCCCCTTTTTCACTTTCTTTTTTCTCCATATGTGAATCCCACGAACTTAGACTGTTCAAGTCGAGAGACAAATGGCGCAATAACCCTCACTAGGTAAGCATGTTGAGATGCCACAACCTCTAAACACATGCATGACAACGAAACTGAAAAATTGGCCACACTAATTTATTAAGCAGTATGACTCGTATAGATGCACGACTTGAGGGTTCAACAAGTCTTCATTGTAGTCAATGACTCAATGTCTACTAAGAAGATACACCTAGCAATTGGACAATTGCATCATTTTTGTATTAGAAGGGTCATCTAACAGTGTACTCGACAAAAGTGTGCAACGTCTCAAACCTTGTCCAATTTTCTTTATTGAAATTAGGGGTAGACACAATCGAGTTGGGTCGTGTTTGGCCCCAACCCGACCACCAAATCGGTAAGGGATACAAATATGGCCAAATCGGTTCAGTTCGGGTCAATTTGAGGGTTTCACGAATAGTTTACACTTGAAATCAATTTTTCTTTAAATAGATCACCGAATCGAGATTTCTGGATTGTGACCAAGCCAACTCGAAAATCGACTCGAGTCGAGTCGATTTTTTGAATTAGGTTGATTTCGCGATTTTTTTGCGCAACCCTAATTGAATTCATGCTAAAGAGATATTCTCATAATTTTATATAACTTGTGTATTTATTGTTTCGAGTGTAGGTCTCTTATAACTTTCTAGGCTAATTGAAGTCTTTCTCTATACCATCACTATCACTAATTCAATACATGCTATAGAATTTGATTTACGACATTTATCAAGTTGCCTCGCTACCTCGCCAATTGGCATAAACTTGTAGAAATCACTTTTTTCCCACATTTGAAGGAAGGATAATGCCACAGCACATTGGCTTGAGTATCATATTCCTTCTTACTTTGGAGTATCATAACTCCTTGAATGTAAGGTTTATATACCTCTCATTGTATATACTTTAATTTATCAATATATCAAGGTAAGTTGTAATTCGAAGCTCCCCATGACCCCATTCTTGTCAAGTGACCAGACCCAAAAATCTTTATCTACTTGAATGATTTTAATAAAAATATATACCTCGCCAAATGAATTCTGTCTCGTGTGTCATTCAAGCTACAACATCATGTACTCTATGATTCGATCAAAGAGTGTACTCCATTATTCACAAATAATGGAATTAATATAATACTTGTACTTCTAAAGTTTCTTACATTTTACCAAAATATTGGTTTAATTACACGAAAATACAACAACGTTGAATCCGATTATATTTTCATTAAATCTGAATAAACTACATTCCTATCCACCAAAAATGTTTTACAAAAATTAATTATAAAAATGTTATATGTTTGAATTTCTTTGTTAATTAACAGTTCAGTCACAAGCAATAGATAAGAAGACACTAGACAGGCATCAAGATTAAATTGCATCAATAATTGATGAGTTATGCTACATTAACATAACTCTTTATATAATGTGTGCCATAATGGCCACATGGAGGCCCCTATTGGGGGAGAGTCTGTGGGCACAGATGCTCTCCCAATAGCCCACAGACACTCCCTCAATAGGGGCTTCTATGTGGCCATATGGCACACATTATGTACAATATTATGTACAAATAGATTTATCCATAATGGATTCGTAATTCAAGTACTAGACAATGCACACAAGACAAGAAAACATTGTAAATGGCTGTCCATTTTTGCCCAATTGAGAAAATACATGTCATCCAACCTGGCCTGCACCTATGCCATGTCACATCCTTGATGTTCTCTTACAGAGGAAAGTAATTTTTATTACGTTTCTATTTGGTTTTCTAAAAATCAAATATTTAATAAATTTTAATAAAAAAAATGATGATTTAATAAAAAGAAGTTATGAGTCACGTGGTTAAAATTAATTTAGATTTTTATCAAATTTGTTAAACTAAACCAAATAGAGGAATATTTCACACAATGAACTAAGAACATTTTGATAATAATAGAAAGTATATTTAAATTTAAAAAGTAATATTTTTTATACACTCCATCAGATATTTTATTTTACATTTTTGGCAATCATTTATTAATTTTTCCTATTTTTCAATTAACACACACACACACACACACACTAACATATATATATAATTTAGGAAAAATTACGGTATCAAACATTTCGATTCTAAACAGATTTTACCTAAACTTTCATTTTGTTGCATTCACAACACCAAACCTTTCAACAACTCACACCTAAAAAGTCTAAATGGATGATTTCTATTAGTTTAACTGTTCGTTGACTCAATAAATTAATTTTGACCAATTTTTAAGGGGCAAAAATCAAAATGATAACTTTGAATTAAAATAAAACAAAAAGACAAAAAATGAGACCAACCCTAGCCCTACCCAGAAAAAAGTACGGTTCACCATCTCCTTCACACCCAACCCAAATAAAACAAAAAATGAAAAGGCCAACCCCAGCCCCCACCCAGAAGAAAGTACGTCTCACCATCTCCTTCACACCCACCCCAAATTAACCCACGACCACTACAGTCATCGTCATTGCACACCCAGAAAAAAGTACGTTTCACCATCTCCTTCAGACCCACCCCAAATTAGCCCACGACCACTACAGTCATCGTCATTGCACCGCCTACCGCTTCCACAACAGAACTCGCTACCTTATCATGAATTTCATCATCCTAATAACAAACCATTATAAAAATAATCAAGAAACCATTTTCTTCCCATCAAGAATTTTCATATCAACGGGACGACCACACCCACCCACTCGAACCACCACCGGTCGAATCCTACACCACATGTGCTCAATATGATGGCGATGATTCAACAAAATAGGGCCAAAGCATCAATGAATTTTCTAGAATTTCGCATATAGACTCGTGCGAAGAGGGACTCTTATATCCAATCCAATTTATGATTTTCCCATTGTTCAATCCACAAACTCACTTGGGGGAACTCATATTCATACTCAGACGACTGTAGGTACACAATTGATTGATTTAACTGCTGTTCAATCCACAAATTCACCCGCGGGAACTAATATTCATACTTATACTTCTTGATGTGGCGATGGTTGTGGTTGTGGCGATGGTGTTTCAAGCTCTTCCATCGTGGATGGCGGTTGATGAGTGAAACCTGGTGGAGATTGCGGTGGGACATGTTTCAATATGGCGTTGGGATTTGGTAGAGGTGCAGACAAGCGAAATTGAAGGCAAAACTCGGATGGTTTTTCAATCTGGTGTTTCATTAATTATTACAGATGGACGGTGGTGATTGGGGCAGCGTGGTTGGTGGGGTCTGTGGTTGTGGCTGGGAAGTTCGGTGGGTTCTGATTTCTGGTTTTGGGTTTGCGTGAGGTGGGTGTGATGTGGTGGGTGTGTGTGGTTTGGATTTTTTATTATAGACTAGTTTGTGTCCGTGCGATTGAGTTATTTTAAAAGTAATGTTAGTGTGTTAAATATGCTAAATTATCTTGAATGTTAGGTATGAGCAATTTAAATTATCCCATTAAATGCAATTGTTCAACTGATTGGACCCTAACCCTTTCTTCCTTCCAAGGAACAAAATGGGTGCATTTGTGATTTTAAAGATTAATTTTTTGTGCGAATGGTAGCACGGATTGTTGATAATCAAAACTTGAAATTGTTTGTTAACATTTAAGTTTAAATGTCGATTCTCAAGAACAAAAATTTAGTTGCAAAGAAAAATGCTTTCAACTTGTGATAATGTTTAGAGGTAATTGAGAGAAGTAGTACCCGACAATCGTGTTATGTTAAGTTACAAGGTATGTTGGATACCATCACAAGCATAAGAATATAAGTTAATAGATCAGAACATAGTCATGGTTATATAATGATGATGATTGTTATTGCATTCAAAAGTTATCATACTGTTTCCCTTTAAAACAAAAATCTTCAATTATCATACTCATTTTCAACCACAAATTTACAAAATAAAGTATTTTGTACGTAAATCCAATTTTTTTCCTACAATTTAACCATACATTCTTCAAAATAAATAATGGCCATCATATAGGGGCAAAATGTGGATAATGTTTTAATTTTAGAATTTTGATTTGTGGGGTGAATGTTGGGTGGACAGTAGGACAACCCTGATGGAAGAAAAGGGTGGGGGGCTTGAACCAGTTTAATGCTTTTGAAAAATCATTAGTTCTTCGGAGTTAAAATTGATTCTCTTTTGGGAGTCATTTTTGCAGTGTTCAATTCGTGGTAAATTCTCACTTGTTAATGATACATTGAAGATCACTTATTATGAATTTTGTTGCCATTGAGCAATCAGCATGTTTTTTTACATAATTTCCTTAACAAAGATTTTATCCTAGCTATGTGGGCTTTGATCACATGACTGCACACCTTTTAATGTGTTGTGTTGCTTAAGTATACATTTGTGGGATTCCCAAAAAATAAAATGGATTCCTCGATCAAAATTTTGATCACATCCACTCACTTGCATGGCTCCTGGATTGTTTGCTTTTGCCTGAACCTCTTAAGATGCATTACATGGTGAAAATGATAATGAGATGCATAAATCTGTTTAAATGGTGATGAAAATTGTGATTTTGGGGTCAACACTAACCAACTATAAGCTCTGAAATAAGCAACCAAATGACAATGTTTCTTAGATGAGGAAAAGGTTGGGGGCGATACACTGAACACGAGGCAGAAACGCCAGTTCTTTTATTGGTAAAACAATCATCCCGGGAGAATTCACCAGAAAAGAATAAAAGCATTCAACATTATTAATAAAATAACCTCTTGCAGTAAGTGTATAGTGAAAACTGTTGTCATTGAATCTAACCATTTAGCTTCTTGTTTTTTAAATGCATTTTTCAATTCAACTACTCATGTGGAATGTGTTCTTTTCAGAGAATATGATGCTGCATAACAAAGCGTGGTCTCCATAAATGCATGTTTAACCGAGCTTAAAACCACAATTTCTGAGAAGCATCAATGTTATTTTTAAAATTTATTGACTTATTTTAAACTTCTCCACAAGAAAGAATTATTGATTATAGAATAGACTTATTTTACAGGTCAATGACCAAATTTACAATGTGTGTCAGTCGGCAACAAACATATCAATATGATTTTAAGCATGCATCAGAGAATAATAAAATGAGCAAATACAAAATGGGTAAAAACTGGAAATAGGAATGAGTAAACGGTGTCAACAATACATCTCAGTCTTCTGAAAATTTATCACGCACATCAGGACCATCTACACAGTCAACTGATTTCATTGAAAAAAGATAAACTCATTTATTGATGCTCCAACACTTGGAGACGCCACACAATATAAAAGACACTACTACTTAGTCGAGAAAAAACCAGTAAACGAGGATAAATCACTGTGTTCATAATTATTTCTTCTCGACTTTCTTGTCCTGGTTCTCGTCCTAGATGAATTGCAGAATTGACCTTGGAGAACCGCAGTTTTCAGCACTGGTAAGCTGCTGTAGTTAACAGATACTCCAAGACCAACAACTTCAAAGCTCCTTTCTCCACAAACATATCCATTCAAATTAAGTGCAAAGTCCAGATCAAGGTCCTTCCCAGAAAAAGAAGAGTGCAAAGCTACAGAAAACTTGGCAGGTTGGAAGCAAGTCAGTACCCTCTCGAGCAGGAGAGATAGATCAACCACTTTAAAATCATATCCAACTGCTTCAAAACTTGCATAACTGAAGCCATCCTCTGGAGTCACATGAATTGTAGAGATTGCAGCACCTTCAATAGCATTCATGGAGTACCCGCAGGGATCAAAATCAAAATCACATATCTCAGAATCTAGGAGAATTTTCCTGATGTCGGAAGCTTCAGTCATGACAGCTGCAGAGTTTGATTGAGTCTTATAAAATACAAAGGCCTTCTTCTTATTAAAACCAACTGTGGCATTTCATCGAGCATGTGATATTCATAACTATGATTGCCAATAAGCTGTAAGTTTTTGAGTGAAGTATTAAGTGACATTCAACCATAATCACCAAATCACACAATATCAGATTGTAGGAAGTTTATTCGTGACCTCACAAGGAAATCTAAGATCATCACCAAACAGAGCATGCAAAACTATAGGAACAGATCCTATAAATTCAGATTCGGTAAAGATCAGGCAATTCATAGTGAATTCAACTTGTACATTTTTTAGCAGATCATAGTTGAGCTCATATAATCAACAAGATCACAAACTAATATCATTAATTAAATCAGCAGCTTCACGAGATCATCAGGCTTTTCAAGACTTTTAGAAAAAATCACAATTACCATTATGGAATTCGCAGGCACACTGTAGGTTATAGCTGTTTTACCAAAATTCAGCAAGATAGTTGTATATTTAAATTGCAACTTGCAATACTTGAAGTCATGAAACTCCGATTTGTTGTATAAATTTGTAGTATTTTGAGAAGGACCTCTTAAAACCTAGAAAAACAAAAGCGGAACAAAAAATCGAACATTCAACAATACAGGCTATACAACTAGAGGAGTTGGAAAAAATAGATGACAAGATTATGAAAACAACATACCTGAAGTAACAAAACTCCAATGTATATTGAGATTTATATTATTTTGGGAACGATCTCTTATAATCATGAACAACTAAAATGGAAGAAACAATCGAAGATTACACAGTAGAGCTGAAGAAAATGAAAGAAATAAAACCTCTTGACTTCGTTAATCCTGGCAGCCTCGATCATGTTAAAACTGATCATCGTATTGTTATACATGATGACAAAGTGATTTTGACTGAATAAAGCCCATCCCTCCCATATCCGCAGCAAGATTGAAAACATGATCAACTCCTTGGATAACTTTCAAACAGTTATCCATCACTCTCAAATCAACAAGATGGAATTCATGACAGAACATATCCTCCTTCATGTGCTCGTTTTTCTTCCAGTCAGAAGCAATAATGTAATGACCTTCAGTCTTCAGACGCCTAGCAATGTACAAGGCAATGAATCCACCGGCTCCAGTAATGGAAATCGAAATCTTTTCCGTTGGCCAGTAGGGTTCCCTCCCGAGGTTTTCATATGTGTACGATCCGTTGTTGGTTTCAACCGTGGTTCCCATTCTGCAGTAAACGCCAAGGGGGAAAAAAATTCAACACTAAATAAAACCAAGACAATTAATCAATGTAGATTTACAAATTGATAATTTATCAGGCAATTGGAGTGATCAGGAAAATTATTACATCTAATTATCTAAAAGGACGCAATTAACCTATCTTATCAAAGAAGTCTACTAAAACATTGAGTAAATAAGTGTAGGCTAATCTTCCTTAGCATAATTCAACAGAAAAAAGCCAAATACAAACACAATGAAAAGTAAAGAAAAACGCAAGACGAATCAAATCCACTCTAATTACATATTCATATTGACAAACATTAATTGAAATAAGTGAAAATAAGTAAGGAAAGAATCAAATTCTACATTTCGCAATCCATAGACAGCTCAGAAAGAATTCAAATTTACAGAAATTATATACAAAAAATAAAAGCATACTCAATCCACAAAAAATTTACAAACTGCAATAACCCCCAAAAATCATGTATTTTCAAAATAGAAGCTGAATTATCTCAAGAGATTTTTGGATTTTTAGCGTGTGAAATGGTTATCAGTATCAATATATCCCTATTCGATCTTTTTCAGGATTGTGGAGACAGAATGCACGGGGGAAAAAAAAACACGGAGCGGAGGCATGGCACGCGGATGCACTTTCCTCCGCTCGCGGAGGTGCCTCCTTTTCATTTTTTTTTTTTTTTGCTAACAATAATCTACAATAAAATCATTTAACATTTCCAATGTAAACAATATTTTCTTCCGTTCTTCTTCTTCCACTCTGCCTTCTAGCCTTCACTTGTTCTAAAAATGAATTCGTCTGATAAGTTTCATCCAACACTTCCTACCTACCTTACCNTATTCGAAACCGACGATTTTGGTGGTCTGAAGTTGCCGAAAAAATGCTGCAAAATTGACCAAAAAATTAAAAATCTGGGCAGATTTTCACAGTTTTCAGTTGCCGACTTCGTGGGTTTATTCCGGTCGAATCTCTTGGAATTATGGGAAAATTTTTTATGGTAATTGAAGAGGACATTGTGGTATTTTCAACGGTATCTGAAATCGGTGGTTTTGGTGGTCGGAAGTTGCCTAAAAATTGCTGTAAACTCGCCCAAAAAATTTGAAAATTCAGTGACCGTTTCTGAAAGAAATTTAAAACTTCAGTGACCGAACTTTGAAACTTCAGTGACCGTTTTGTTATTTTAAGGTAACTTCAGTGACCGTCTATGAAATTAACCCGTATTTAAATACTAAACCTGCAAAACTAATAAAAGGGAAAATAACTCTTACATAACCACTTACCGTGAAAAGTAATAAAGGGTAAGAAAATATCAAGTTTCTCTACTGCAAGACCAGTTCTTTAAAGTTTCTTACACGTTTTTTTTTTTTGAATTTATTATATGTAGATATCGAATGGAGAAAAAAAATTTAAAAAAAAGGAAAAAAATTGAATTGAAGGGCAACAAAAAAAATAAAATAAATTAAATAATGCCTTCGCAAAGTGTGGAGCATTTTACTCCGATGTGCGGAGCATTCCTCCGCACTTCCTCCACACAATGCAGAGCTGCAATAATTTTTTTTTTTTTAAAGAGATAAGCTACAACAAATCATGTCAGTCAACGGTTGCGTGAATGCATCCTCTTCAGTCAACAATTGTAGGAAGGATAAAATAGGGAACAAAATGCCACAGAAATGAACAGTACACGATGGGTTGGCTCTGTGGAAATGATAAAATGGGAAAGAAAATGGGAAAACCAAGGATAAAATGGGAAAGAGAAATGCTTCACAAATGAACAATAACCTTCGGATTCGCTTTTTTAATATAGTAGGGAAAATGTAAAGTTATCATTTTATTCTTTTTAAATTAGTCAAAGTCAATTTTATTGTCAACTAACGGTCAAACTAACAATTTCTGTTAAATTGAACCCCATGTGCGAATTTTTTAAATGGCATCGTGAGTGCTACAAATTAAAGGTTTAGATCAAATTTGAATAAAAATTAAAGATTTGGTACCATAACTGCAATTTTCCAATAATTTAAGAAGTGGAGCATTGAAACTTACAATTTTATTAAGCCTTTGTTTGTTTTTTGTTTTGTTTTTTTTTTAATCGAAAAAAGATGGGATTGAACAGGGGCTAAATGCAATTTTGATAAAATACAAATAGAGAGTGGGTTTGACTCTCCAAATGTAGACATGCAAACACACTCTAGATGTTAAAAAAAATTAAATAAAGAGCCTCTTGAACCATAATTTCAAATTATGACTTTAAAATAAAGAGAATCTCAAGTTTAAATAGTTGTTTGAAGACGCTCTAATAATTTATACCATATAGCATTTGTCTATAATTTTTTTTTATTATTATTGTATTTTGCATGGATTGTTTGGTCCCCATTTTTTAAACTTCATTTTCCTTAAACTCATATTCAACCAAACATTTTT
>CAIGRF010388380.1:17054-27539 GCA_903798235.1 Fraxinus ornus | reverse complement strand
ACACAATTATGAATAGAAATCAACTCAATTTCATCATTAATTAACTTCAAAAAGAGCCTAATAAGTGTGTAAAAACACATTTATCAGTGGGCATGTAATGGAACCCAGGCTAACGTGGAGTCTTGATAGACAATAATTATATTAGTATGTAACAATATATTTATGTACCATACAATATCAGGTCCACATGACATCTGAGAACCGAAATGGTACATAAGGACTTCTGATATTGCAAATAGCTCAGTCTCAGAGCCAGAAGTTAAATTGGGAACTTACCAAAGTATATCACTGGCTAGTCATCGAACTGTATATATATATATATTTTTTTTTCAAAATACTCGTCGAATTTTTTTTTTCTTATTTGAGTAATTTGGTCACTCAACTAAACTCAATTAGTTTTTTTTATCTCATGAAATTCACGACAATAAGACCTCCACGTTGACTCCAGAAACAAAATAAAGTCAGTTGATTAATACGAAACTGACTCAAATTGAGTGATTAATATTGTTTACAGCCCAAAATGTAAGCTCATGAATGCATATAATCATATAGATGCCATCTCCATGAGAAAGTATTTATGAAAATATACAACAAATATTCTTGATATGTATTCAAATTGGAAATGAAAGCAGCCAAAAACGACTTCAAGAATATCCCGAATCACTCGGTCTTTGTTTGGTTTTAGCTAAAAAAGTTGACAAAAATTTAAATCAAAATTAATAATTAATTTCTGCACATTTCATGAGACCTACAACTTCTATCAATTTTTCAACTAAATATTTCATAACTTTCATGAAAATCTATTAAAAATATAATTTTTACCTAAATCAAATAGGGGTCCCACATTTCAATAATAGATAGGCTCCAACTAAATGCCAATGTTTGGTACCTCTAAAAAATCTGATTAAAATTTAAGTCAAAATCAACAATTAATTTTAATCACACACTTCGTAGAACCCACAACTTTTTAACCACATATTCCATCAACAATTTTATCAAAATCTGCTAAAAATCTGATATTAATTTCTGTCAAACATGGGCTATATATGTTTACACAAACAATATTTCCAAGTAGTCTCATTTTTTTGCTAAAACTCATTTCCCAAACAAGTACTTGTGATATAATCAGTTATGGGAGATAGCATGGACAAAGTTACTAGCGTGTAAAAGATAAAAAGATGATGCTCACACAATCCTCGCCTTTTTCTTGGCCACTCAAAAACTGCTTACAAAAGATTTATACACATTCATTAAAATATACATGTATATAAATAGAGAGAGAGTTGGATACAAAATTTAAACAAGACTTGGGATAACAAGGAGTAACATCATTAGGGTTTGCAAAAACTTGAAAATTATAATGAAATATTCTTGTCAAGTGATTTTCTTTGCAGTTGTTCTACTATGTAGGATTCTGCAGCTTAGTCGAGCTAGAGACGACGTAAACTTCAATGTCAACTATAATATCACTTGGGGAAATGATCATGTTTTGTCCCTAGACCAAGGAAGAGAAGTTCAGCTTTCCATGGATATACAATTTGGTTATTGATTATTCTTGTTTTATTAAAATCTTTATACTAATATAGTTTAGAGGTGATATTAGAAGAAACAAACTCAACATTGCCTAAATTTGAGCATGTTTAATAGTATAGATAGCATAGTAGAAGATTGAATACATAGTAACTTTTATCAAACCCTGGCTTCTTCATATTACCATTGATTTTTATGCATTGCAATTTCAATTGATCAAGTCATTCGCATCGGTCTTTCTAGTTTCTCAACATTTGAATCTAAAAGGTTAATCTATGTATTAGAGAGAGGCCACAATTATTCATTGATCTTCAACACGCCCCTTACATGCAGGGTTGGATAAATTTTTTCGATTAAAGCTATGTCACGTGCATAATTAATATAAATGAGTAGCAGTGATATTTGAACCTTGGCCCTTTTTCTTGATTTTGACACTACATTAAACCATCTCATCCCAGAATTTATCTCTTTTTTTATTTAGCTAAAAGAGTTGATAAAAATATTAGTCTAAGTCAGCAATTAATTTTAATCACATATTTTCTTGAATCTCCCATTTTTATCAACTTCTGAACCACATATTTCATCATTTTTTTTTTATTAAAATTTATTAAAAAAATTCAATTTTTAGCAAAACCAAATAGGGGCTTAATTAAAGCTAAAGGGAGATCACGTTTATCTATTTGTCGTCAAAACATCCCATCCATGCACGCCGGAATCATTTTTATCGTAAAAGGCCTATCACGATGCACAATTTCTTACTTGGAGCGCGACACTTGAACCTAGAAGTATCTCATCTAAAATTTTAAACCATTAGAGATGAGAGCAAACACACTTAGAACTACACACATGAATACCTATGTGCATGCATATGCATATACTTTATGGATACACACACACACATACATCTGTATCATGCAAATTCAGCAATAGTATTTTTGGTTCTTCTTAATTATCTGTTCCATTCAAATATGGTAGGGTCTGGGTTCGGGTCTAAGCTAAGCTACGGATCTGGCTTTTTCCATATGAGAATCAAGCTACCAGAAAAGGACTCAGCAGGAGTGGTCACAGCTTATTATGTACACATTATCAGCAATATTATTATCCTATTAAAAAATAAAATTTAATAAAACGTTCTAATTTAGGGTTTTTGATTTTTTTTTTTTAATATAATTATTAATGCAGCTAACCTCACATACAAATTATCATGACGAGCTGGACTTTGAATTCTTGGGCAATAAGGAAGGCAAACCTATTACTCTGCAGACAAATGTGTTTGTGAATGGACTAGGAGACAGAGAGCAAAGGTTTCTTCTTTGGTTCGATCCTACTGCAGATTTCCATACTTACAAAATTCTTTGGAACCAACATCTTGTGGTGTAAGAGAAAATACTTTACATTACTCCTCTTCCATTTTATTTATTGTACAAAAAATTAAATATTTTGTTACATCATCTCAAGTACTTGAGCTTTTTGGCGATTCAACAATATTGTCAATCTAGACAATTGTCCTGAGTCAACGTCAAGCTATTTGATAAGGAAATTGAAACTACGGATTTTATTTTTTTAATTTACATTTATGATTTGTTTGGCCCCTATTTCTTAAAACTAATTTTCAATCACGTGTCATTTGGACCAACAATTTCTATCAACATTGTAACCACACATTTTATCAAATTTTATTAAAATCTAATAAAAATATGGTTTTTATCTAAACCAACAAAGACTTTATTTTTCAACTTGCAAATCAAATTTATTTATTTTATCATAGACTTGATAGTGCATAATTTTCATAAAATAGTAATAACAAAAATTGAAGTCATACATATGAGGCGCTAGTTTGACCTACTTCGTATAAAAGCATAAACTGTTAGTTATCATTACAGTCATATTTATTTATATAAATTTTGTCTTCAACTAAATCTATTAGACAATAAATACTAGCTTCATTTACTACGTATATATTAATATTTTGCAATAAAATATGTGTGTAGCAATACATATCACCACACATTCTATACATGTATTGGACATTCTGGATCAATTATTTCTTTTATGAACGTTTTAGTTTAGCACCTATTTGTCATCCAGTTTTTCAAATATTGTTTGCTACAGTAAACAATTTCTACNAACATTGTTTGTTACAGTAAACAATTTTCACCACATATTCATTCAATAAAATATTCTACACACAAACCAATAAAATTACTTTACTTTTCAACCACACATTCTCCAAAAAATACTATTCAAAACTCTATTTCTTCTCCCAAAATGGAAGACAAACAGGCCCTTAGTATCATCATAATTTGCGCATCGAAAAGTTGGTTTTTTCAACATTCAAATGAGCCAGTTTAATCAACCTTGAATGTGGTCAAATTGAAAATGAATAACTTCCGAGTCGATCCTTGGAACTGAAGCCTGTGCATCACACGCCTTATTTATTTTTATGTAACATATGCATTCTTTATTTATTATTTCTCCAGGTACTATGTTGATGACATCCCAATAAGAATATTCAAGAACACCACCAATATTGGAGTGAACTACCCATCCCAACCAATGCAAATAGAAGCCAGTTTATGGAATGGGGACAGTTGGGCAACAGATGGAGGCCAAACCAAGACTAATTGGTCGCACGCACCATTCAAAGCTCACTTTCAAGGTTTCAATGTTGATGGCTGCCCATTAGATCAAAACTCCATTAATATACAACAGTGTTATTCATCAAATTATTGGTGGAATGATAAGAAATTTTGGAAGCTTGATAAGAATCAGCAGAAGGCATACCAACAAGTGAGACAAAAGTATATGAATTATGATTATTGTTCTGATAGGTCTAGGCATCCTAATATTCCCCCAGAGTGTGTGTAAGAGTACTGTTGCTGCATCTTTTTAATTTTCTTGGGGTTATTTCAAGAAAAATTGCTTAAATGTTTGTGAAAGAAAATCAAGAAGAGTCTATGAAGATGAACAATTTTTAAAAATAACAGATAGGGTCTGTCAGCACGACCCAGCATCACCCGATTCAAGTTCAAGAGATGACCCAAAAAAAATTACCATCACGCTCATCTAGAGAATTTAGATCCAACATGGACGCTACCACAAATCACCATCGTATTCAATTAAAGAAAAAAACAGAGACAATTCATTATCAGTGGGAAACCAATATGGGATGAGGAACGATTCATGGAAGTATCCGTGGCTAGAGATAGACTTCAAACAACAGTGTAGGGATACAAAATTACCAACTAATAACTTCAAGATCACAATCCAACGTATCTTAAGTTACAACCTAGATATGGTACAGCTTTGTCACACAAAATTGTTGTCAACTGTTGAGAACATGTTGACGACACACTTTGCTAGGATGAGATAGAAGAGATGTGATAAGCTCGAGTAACTGAGACATAAGCCCTGCCCGATAACGGATGCCTCTTGATAGGAACGTTTGCTGTATCAAACGAGTACTACAAGACGCTACTTCACTTTGGCTTTCCATGCATAATATTTTTTGCTTTCTTGCTTGTATCTTTTCCATTCTCTAAGGACCGCAAGAAGCACATGCAGCGAAACTGGCAGAAAGAAGGGCTGTCAAATAAAAAGAGACGAATAATTAGACTAATCAACACAGGATAAGTTTTATCAATAATAAATTCTACTAACAATTAGACAAGTTAGCAGTAGCAGACATCCACGTCACCAATCACCACCCATAAAGATTTAACTCGTCTCCGACACAAATATTAGCTACTAAGAGCATCTCCAAGAAACTCTCTATTTTTAAAGAGCATATTCTATCATTTGAAGAGTATCTATAAATTTAGAGAGTTAAAATTTTGAATTACTTCAACAAACTCTTTATATTTAACACTTAATTTTACAATTCCGAAAAAATATTTATTATTTTTTTATCNAATATTTATTATTTTTCTTTATTTTTTATCTTAACTAGTTTTTCTTTAAATTATTTTATTGTTTTCCTACATTGAAAATTGAAACACTTTGAATGCATTTAATTATAGAGAGTGAGTTTGGCTCTCCAAATTTGGAAAGTCAAACCCACTCTCTAAATTAAAATGTTAATTTAAAGAGTCTCTTGGAGCATGATTTTTAATATTGACTATTTAAAATAAAGAGCATCTCATGTTTAAAGAGTCTCTTGAAGATACTCTAATACCTAAATACAACACCTAGATATAGAGAAGAATCGACTAATAGTTTTAATGGTAGTAAAATGGCCAACTGATTACTAAGTTATTACTCGAGCCATAAAGAGTGCCTCAAGATTTAATCTACCAGTGATATATAACTTGCTTATTGTTCCCAATGAAGTGGTGAAGCTTATTATGGAAGGGGTTGTGTTTAGAATATGCCAAAAAGGTAAACATTAGTGTTTCCTGGACTACTTTGACATTAAAACACTGTATGTTTGGCATGCCGTAATAAGCCAGATAAGGATTAATTTAATCCTATCTTGTGTTTGGAGCAATTAAAACTCGAATTAAATTAGTCCGGGGTGTTTATCCTCCTTTGGTCAACTGGATAAAATTAATAGGTGGGCGGGACCAGATTATTAATTCACCATGTCATGAATTAGGAAATAAATTAGTTGAATTGAAATACATAAAAAAATGACATAACTAAAAATCTCATTTATAAGTATAAAATAAATTTTAACCTAAAAAAATTAATATCAAGTAGAAAAATCCCATATAAGCAAAAAACTCGATTGTAAGTAAAAAAATTCCCATATAAGTAAAAAATAATTTATATATAAGAAATTCATATATATGTAAAAAAACATGCGTATGAATAAAAAAATTACAATTAAAAAAAATCACTAGCAAGTAAAAAAAAAACTTGCTTACAAACAAATAAATTACCAATAAGTAAAAAACCACTTTCGAGAAAATTTACGTATAAGTAATAAAAATTGCTGATAAATAAAAATATGGTAATAAATTTTTATTTTACTATACTTGTAAGATTTCCTGATACGATGTAGCATCAAACGCCGTATTAGAACAATAAACCATAATCTACCTTAATCCACTTGCCCTAATTGTATCTAGTTTTATCACTCCTAATCCAATAAGATGTACCAAATGTACCCTACATCTATTTTGCACCAAGAAAACACATCTCCAAATGCATGATTTCAAATTGCTCAACTGATTCATTTGCCACAGGAAAGAGAAACAGGGAACAATACTGGATGTAACTAACTTGACAGTTAGAACCTAATATCCCAAGTACTTGAAATAAACGAAGGTACAGATTAACATGAACATGGAGGGGGCAAAATTTAAATCTTTTGTATTACATAGGCATGTACCTCTTATTTTAGCTAGAAGAACACTATTACATAGTTAGAGTTTCATATGATCCAACTTCGGTTTTCAGCAGATTTACTCAATAGCATTGAGTCGAAGAATCCTCTAGAAACTTCCAGATTTCCAGCTCTAGTTATGAGGACCATCTAAGTTTAGCGCTCTCAAGTCTCTAAACCTTCGTTCTCAAAGAAACAGGATTGCTAAATAAATAAGTTAATTAAGAGGAACAAAGTATGTTAATATACTAATGTACCAAAACAAGGTCTTCTATGGAATTCCACGCATACTTACAATATTGCACAAGTATTATTCTTAATGTTACTTCTTAATTATTACCCATAGATTGTTCTCAAGTCTACCTCCGGGAACAACAAAATGAACTTATCTAATAATCCATACAATTGAATTTCAATGTAAGAGGACGAACCGAGTAGACGGCAAAACAGTGCTCAAATGAGTAATAGCTGACAGACATCATAGATGGGTGATAAAATGCATCCTCTGCCAATAATCTTGCTTGTCTTGAGGACTCTGGGAAGAAGTAGAGTAAGCAATAGCATACTTGAAAGAAGATGTTTAATTACAATCCATCCAAATTGCAGATCGAATAAAACATACCAGCAGAAGCATCATAAATTCCGAGCGATGCATTACTTAAAGTCAATCTTGCAGCTTCAAGAGAATACTTCACCTGCTCAATAGTATTAAAGAATCAGGTTCAACTGATTTCTACAACAATAACCAAAATCAAACTGACAAGTGACAAAGAAATGCTACGAAAAAGAATTCCCTAAAGCAAATTAGAGCAAAATAAAAACCACAGTGACTCACCAAAACTTTTATTTTTAAAACAAGTGCAGTCCAAAGAAAAAAATGATTTCCAGATTGAATATCATTTTACTCAGGATTTTAACAGGGCCATTTTTAATCTGAAACTAGAGACGAAAAAATATATAAGGAAAACACTATTAGAAGCCAATTAAACAATTTTCTTTATTTTTGGAATTATAAACATCAATGGTAAACAAGTTGCAGTATAATTAACAAATGGACATCCAGAAGGATGAGATTATTCATAACTCTTTCTTGGACAGTACAGAAAAGGAAAGATGACTCAACATAAAAAGAGAGAAAATTAGAAGTTACATGCTATAGCATATCAACATGCTCACACTCAGCAGAATGGAAACAAAAAAAGTAATAGTACAATAAAGATAAATACCAAAGAAAATATGGTAATCATAAAGCCTTCTCCAAGACCCTAACTTATTAATATTTTACAAATGAATTGCTCAATAATGCCGGTCATTAAAATCACATATCCCAGAGCGAAATTGCAAGAAGACAATTAGAGCCAGAAAACATAAAGAGGTTATCCCAGACCACTTTTATAGGCAATACTCACCTGTTTTCCTATATCGTCCATAATGATCATTCTTGGAAGTGATTGAACCTGAATGGATAATTTAGTTATAACCAAAAACGCATACTAAAATCAAAAGAAATAATTAAGAGCTCATCACATACCAATCGAGAAAGTGATCCTAAAGTTGTGCCACATTGAAGAAGGTTAAAACATGAGTGCTGCCGTGACAACAAGTCCAATTCCCTTCAAGCATGAAATTAACAACATAATCACAGCCAGGCTTCAGCGAACGCTCACATTTAAACAAGGAGAAGGTATATATTATATAACATGTACATGTTAACAACATTATAAATGAATGCTATATCATCCATTTCGCTAATTATTTACATTTCCCATTTTTGTTAGAATTTATGAACAGATGGTGAATGTTAATGTTGAGGTAAATCAATTAAACAAGGTAATGATAGAACGAATAGATAATTGCAGATAATATGGCGAAAGTAATAGAAGAAACAAAAAAGGAATGCAATATAACACATTACATTTAACATGAAGAAAAGTTGACTTTTACAACGTGCCTTCTTAGTGTCCAAAGTCCGCTACACTTATCCCAAAGGCGATCTGTTCATAGGGGCCAGGAATCACAGAAACTAAACCCTTTCTAGAAATAGAGAAAATAAACTAAATGATACTTTTTTGTGGTACATGAATTTCAATCATCTTTTTTTTTCCCCCCCGTGATGTTGTACAATAAATAACTATTAACAGGAACCCCTATGGCTATGGTTATCCTTCCTATGTCATGCCTTGGGATTAGGGTAATGCCTCACCATTCTGAAAATCCTCTTTCACTAGCTAAAAGCGCATATGTCCCTGATGCACCAAAAAAGAGACCATCAGATTTCAAGCCAAAGAGTTGCCGCAACTGCCCCATGAAAACTTCAAAAACCTTCCTTGAATCCTGTTTTCAGAAAAATACATGTATTAATCTCGAGTGAAATAATAGGAGCAATATATAACCTGCATGGAGTTTCATTTCTAGACACTATGCTCAAAAGAAATGCAGAAAAGATGACAACATTTACAAACTAGTCCAACTACAATAAAAGGAAGTGATTGTACTGCGTGCTATTGAGAAATATGGCATGAAAAATGATGAAGAGTAAGTAAAATATATTTTTGAGTTAAAAACCTAAAGTTAGTACTAATAATACAATAGCATTTCTACATGCATGTTCCTCCAACAATAGGGCTCATGACACACAGTTAGGCAATTTACAGTTGTCGCAGATTAAAAGTAAATCCAATGAAAGCTGTATAAAGTTCTACTCAAGCTAATGAACTATTTCCTCAAGTCATAGACAGCAGCTACTGACCTCAGAAGAAATCTTACGTCTCAGTGGATGCTTGATTTTTGAATCCGTCAAACAGGCTGAAGGATTCCAAACAACAATTCCACCCCACATCTGGGAAATGACATTCAAAACTGCTAAGATATTGACAGGCAAAACAAATAAGAGAAGAAACTATGAGGTGGAAGCAGATGACTCACTGGAGATATAAAGCCATTTGTTGTGGAAATCTCTCCATTTGGAAGCTGCAACTGAAGAGGGCACTCTTTTGCAGATGGTACATACCTGCATTATGATAGAAAGAGGAAACATAACAAATTATATTCGTGAGATCAAGATGCAATAGTCGATTACAGATTGAGCGTTCATATAATTACAAAATAATTTATTTACATTTTAAAAACTGAAGGGTAATTGGCGCAAAATGTTCCTACCTTTGAAGGTTTTTGTGGAAAACGTCCTTACCTTTTGTTTTTTGGCGCAGGAACGTCCCTACCTTTCACATTCTTTGCGATGAACGTCCATTCACCAGTTTTAACATAAAATGATCAATATACCCTCCTATATAAATAAAACTAAAAATAAAAGAAAAATAAAGAATAAATTACAATCCGCTCCTAAACTTTTTTAAAAATGCAAATCAGTCCAAAACTTATGAAAATATTAAAAATAACAAAAACACACTCTCTCTTCTTCTCCACCTCCCTCCACCGTCTGATGACAACATCTACTCTTCTCCACCACCACATTCTCCGGACATTGATACCAACACAATATCCTCAACACCCTCTACAATTCCATCCCAAGAATTCCCCATATCATCCAATAATCCGGCAGAAATCAGCAAGCAAAATCAGCTACTCGAAAAATGGACAAATTGCTGGAAGTCACACCTCCGGCCAGC
>CAIGRF010388373.1:0-12519 GCA_903798235.1 Fraxinus ornus | reverse complement strand
CAGTTATATTGATTTCCCCTTTATTCTGATTAGGCTTCTCCCTCACATTTAAGGCTTCATTAGATTTAGAGTCCTTGAAGTCAGATTTCAGTTCAAGTTCTTTATTTCTTAAAGATGATATAACAATATCAATAGTAAGATCAGTTCTCCCATATTCCAAGGCATTTCTGAGGTCTCTGTATTTGTCCCCTAATGTATTTAACAGGCCACAACTTGTTGATCTTCAGACAATTTCTCATCACAGTCAGTCAATTCTTGAACAAGTCTTGTGAACTTATCAATGTTATCTTCTAGTGTGGAAGAAGATTAAATCTGAAGTTGCGGAATTGTCTGAGGAGATAACATTTGTTGGGCATACTTTTAGCAAGATAGAGAAATTCTAAATTAGTCCACAAACCTTGAGTAATAGTGGTTTCTCCAACTTTCCTAATAATAATATCAGACAAGTGAAGAAAAATTGAACTCCAAGCAATCTTATCTAACGCATGCCTTCTACAGGCACTAAATTCAGGTGGCCATGTTCCATCTAAAGCCGCAACACACCTCTGTTGTAACAACAAAGCCATGATTTTCTATCTCCATAAACTAAAATCACCAGTACCCCTCCAGACTTCTACTTCAAATTTATGTGCAGTAGACATTATTAAAGATAAGCACACAAAAATCAAATAATATGCCACACAATAACTAGCAAGTATTGACAGTAATTGAGAAGTCTTCAAGAAGTCACATAATATGATAGGTACCAACAGTTGATCAAACAGTGACAATAATATCATGCAAGAAATGTCAGTTTTGAAACTGTTTAAGGAGTGGTAACCCTTTTGATCCCCTACTCCCTCAGATTCCCAGATCCTCAATGAGATCTTGGACAAAGGAAAGCAGGAGAGGATCACTTACCTTAATAACAAATTTCAAAATTGACACAAAGTACTAAAAGGTAATAGGGGGTTTTAGAGAATACCATAAGCTGATGTAAGGCAAACCTCAAAGCAGGTGCAAGAAGCAACGAGTCACTCAGACTCAGTGGAATCAACGAGTCAGCTCAACTCACCACGACTCATTGCGAGTCAAACGAATCACCACGACTCAGTGAGAGTCAGATCAAGAACACCACATATTCGAAGAGGAAACCAGATCATGGGAGATAAACCCACAGAAGAAACGATTTTCAGAAAAGTACACAGATTCTTTAACAAAAACTTTAGATCCTTTTAAACTTTTATTTTTTAAAAAGATGTGTCATAAACCTTCAACCCAAAGATTTTATTTTCTACAAAAATCGTTTCAAAACATAAGATCTATACAATCGAAAACCTTTTGGAAAAATTAGGGTTTTCAGAAAAGTGAACTCCCACTAAGATCTACCCCCAATAAGGCTCTGATACCACTTGTTGTTCCTAGAGTTCACAAAGAACATAAAGAAAACGATAAATCGAAGAGTAAATCAGAACACAAGGATTTTTCACCCCAAGAGGGGTTCGGATGTTCAGTTTTAGGCCTATTCACCCGTTGAGCATCCACATGAAGGGATTACACTCTAGTTAACTAAAATCACCAAGAATCGATATTACAATGTACGAAGAAATTAGAGATTTCTTCGATTTGTTCTAGTCTCAAAACCACTCAAAATATACACAATCCCACAAAGATAGATCAAGAGTTCTCATTGCCTTATCACTAAGAATTATAAAGAAAAATCACTCAGAATTACATTCTGCAAAAAGCAAGAGACGAACTCTGCAAAAAGCAAGAGACGAACCCTAACCACTCAGAGAAAATCACTCAAAACTGAACAGTTTCTCAGAAAAGTGAAGTTTCGAGAACCACTTAAGATAGGGAGACCTAAAGACTTCAGCCAACGGTGGAGATCTGGCCAGGTGTAGGGCCAGATCAAAAGAGTTAAGATAATTGATAAGACGAGAGATAAGCAAACACGATTTTGCATCAAGTAACAGCAATTGGGCCAAAGATTCGGTTCTAGCACTGGCCCACCACAAATAACTGGGCCAAAGAATTATGAGGCGGTCCAAAAAGTATAAGAGTGGCTACTTAAGGAGTCTAGTATTTGGAATGGAGAATTTCCAATATTTTCTTCATAAATATACTCATCAAGCCTTGAAAAGCTGGACATAACTGTGAATCTTTGCTGGTTCTAAGGCCTTGTTGAATGGAAGTCTCTTATTTTCATAAACTTGGGGCTTGTTTGAAATAGCTTATACTTGTACTTTTTGTAGAAGAGTCTTTCGAGAAAATTATATCGAACCAACTTTCCTTTAAAAACTCTTCTATTTAGATAAAACATTATCAAAAAGTTATTCAAACATACCAACAAATTAATTTTAACTTTTTATATACCTTGTTAAATAAGACTCATAGGTGATTAAGTGCTTGTTTGGAATAACCCAAAAAGTTCCTATCATATTGATGTTAAAGTCAATAGTTAATTTTAGTCCCACATTTTATGGATTCCACAAATTTTATCACTGTTCGACTATTAATTTTATCAACTTTATCAAAATCTATTAAAAATTTTATAAAAATTAATATCTAATTTATAGGAGGTGTCACTGTCACCTCATGATTATCGCTTGATTTTTGTGTATAATAATGGATGAATATGTTATCCTTTCGTGTTGCTTTCAGTTATACTTTTGAATGAAAAGTTGCAAGTGTCCATCCTTTTCCTTGTCTGGTAAGTAGTACGTGTTAGAATAATTATATTATGTGGGTTTTCATTTGATTGCGAATTTTACGGGTTAGATGTATGGTTTGCAATAGGGAACAATACATAAACCATGTTTTTAAGTATCATCATTTCAAAATGAAGGATAGAGGTTTTAAATTTCAAAAATCAGGTTTTCATTAAAATTTATTTATAATTTAATTAATTAATAAACATATAAAGATCGTAAATCTATGTAATTTGGTCACAATTCAGAAATTTTATAGGTCACAGTTCGTTCAATAGTCACAAATTAAAAATTTAAAAGTCACAATTCGTTCATCGGGCACAAATCACAACATTTCTAAGTCATACAACTTATTTCATGATCACAAAACATCAAATTATGGGTCACAAATTACTTTTATTGGTCACACTCGATTATAACTTAATATATTGTAAGTCACAGTCACAATTCTTAGGCCACACAATATTAATTTGTCAAAAATTAACAAATTATTGGTCACAATCAACCAAATAATTGGTCACAAACACCCACGTCCATCTCATCCCACCCATGACCATTGTCACAACACCGCACACACCCAACCACAATCGTCGCCGCACACACACACCCCAGTTAGCAGTTCATTCACCCATAACACCAACACTGCCACCGCGACATCGCCCACACCCACAGCACCACGCCAAAAATAGTAACCTACAAAAAAAAAAAAAAACTTCAGTACCAGTTTATTCAACAACGGCATATCCCTTCTAGAGCACCAATCTGATAAACGCAAAGTCCAATCCATCTTTACCGTTAAATACATTTTTAAAATTGTCAATGAATGAATAAAAATGAGATACAAAAAAAAAAAAATAATACCCGATGGTGAAAATTCGAATACACTGAAAAATATCTAGAGCACTTATTCAATTGATGACTCAACATTTCCCTAAAATCTTGATAGAGAAGAGAGACTTTCGTGGGCTATTTTAAAACTTTCCTTTATGGGCTAAGAGGGGCAGAACGTATATGATGGTGCAACACAAGCGATGACTTTGAGCTTGTCCCGCACGGTGCCGATGATGTGGTGCTAGTGGTGGTGGTGCCGGTGTGGCGGCGGTGGCGAGGATAGAGAGAGGAGAGAGAAAATGGGTCGACAGCGGAGAGAGATAGAGGAGAGGGGAGAGAGGAAATGAAATAATTAGGGTTTGAAATTGTGTAGGATTGATTTAAATAAAAATTAATTTAAAAATTATAAATTAAAACCTGATTTATGTATTATTAAAGTTGTTTTTGGATTTATGAAAATGATATCTTAAAAACCTTTGAGGCTGTAATTTCCTCTTTGCAATAATACTGTGATTAGGTCCAATATGTTAGTGATCACTTGTGCCATTGTACACCTTACACATTTTATTATTATAATGTAATAGTTTTAAGTATGTGTGTCGAAATTATGTAAACCCTAATTAGGATTAGAGTTGATAATGAGCCAACTTTTTAATTTCATATATAAAGGCTAGGTCTCCTCCCCTCTCCTCTCCATATTGTTTGGCTTGCCTCATTGACGGTTGATTATTTTGAGAATAATGAGAGGAAGATCTAGCTGGTAATATTCATAAACAAAAATGTATTCCACATATATGAATTTCGAACCATCAATTAATACATGTGGTTCTTATTCTTAGCATGATTATTGAATAATTACAATAATTGGAATCAGAGATAAGATTAGAATCATTTAAAAAAAATAAAAAAATTGTAGCTCCAAATTAACTGGAAACCAAAATGAAAGCATATATGTTTGTATAATTGCGTCATCACCAACATCAAAGTAATGACCCAGACCACTTTTTTATCTCTCTCTCGCTAATGCTACCTATCTGTTTTCTCTCTCGCATACATATTGATAGCAGCTGAAGTTATACAATTCTCTAGTTCTAGGTTTTTGTTTTGTATGTGTGTATGTATATATGTCGGTTTGTATGAATATATCTTGTGCATATATGTGTGTGTATACCACCAAAATCAAACCTACCCATGCGCATAATCGGCCATGTATGGTTGTGAATTGTGCTTTTGGTTTTCACTGTAATAGTCCCTCATCATCAAAGCAGTCTTCGCCCCTGCCCTTCACCCCTGCCCTCCTTCTTCTTCTTCTTCTTCTTCTGGCGTTGTATTATTACTATGAAATTTATTGTGACTATTATTTTGTCTCTGCCGTCCGTGTGTATGGATTTACTTGTTTTGGTTTGAATTTGCGTTGCAGCCTCTACTGGTCAAGTCGTGGCACTTACTGCTGTCAATACGACATTGCTCAATGTTGTTGCATCGGGCGCTGCAGTTTGTTGTAAACGCAGTACACGACTGTCGGTTTATTCATCAGGCAGCCGGCTGCGTAAAAAAAAATTCCCTTTGGTACGACGACGGGGCAGATGGGCTGCGTGGGGATGGGATACTTAGGGTCCGTTTGATTGCAATGGTGGAAAATGGGTGGAAAGAAAATGTTTTACAAGGAATTGATTTTTCTAGAAAATATTTTACTGGGAATTGTAATTAATTATATTTGATTGGTATAATTTTTCATGAAAAATGTTGAAAGTTTGGTGTCCATTTGGCTTCGTTTTTAATGAAATTTGTCCATTAAAGTGATAATTCATTCTACCATTGGGTCTAAAATTTGTTCCAATTGTAAAAAAAAAAAAATTGAAAAAAAAATTTGAAAAAAAAAAATTTACCATATCGAATATCATTCGTTTGACTTTTTTTTGCATGTAAGTTGTTAATAAAAGTGAAATTTTTTTTTATCATTATATCTAGAATTTGTTCCCATTGCAAATAAAAAAAAGGTAGAAAATATTTTCCCACCAAATAGGTGGGAAAACAAAATCAAGCTTTTGTGCATCAAATGATTGTACCTAGAAAAAGATGGAAAACATTTTGTTAGGAAAATTTGTGCTATCAAACACCCTTAATTGTCTAAAGTACAAAATATTTTCCTTTTCCACCCATTTTCTAGTCTATCAAACGGACCCTTAGGGTTTTTGGTTTTGGCAAAATGGTTTCAATTGATTTGGGGACGGAGGCCTTTTTTGCAATCTCAGGGCCATTTTGAAATTTTAAAGAAAATGGACATATTCTGTAATTTCTATATTTTGAGGCCATTTTCATAATTTTAATTTTAGGGTCAATTTTGTAATTTTGAAATATTAAATTTGAATTTTTAAATGAGATTTTTAAATTTGATCCATATATTTTTTCAATTTTGACCTAAAATTAAAATTATATTTAAAATTGATGACTTTATATTTTTGTTGAAATAATTTTATGTCGTTATTTTTTGTCCATTTAAATTTCATTTTCATGTATTGAAATTTAGTTGCCAATTTCGTCTTATAATCGCGCATGAATTTTGATTTTCGTCAGTTAATGATTGTGATTGTGTTGCGTGATTATTATTGAATTTTTCGTGGACTTCAAGTCCGTCTTAATGCTCCAATTAAAAGAATATTTTGAAATAAAAGTGGGTGGTAGCTACCAAAATGGCACACTCATTTTTATTTATTTGATTTTCTTCAAAAAATAAAATAAAAATTGGACGTTAGCATCGTAATTTTGAATTGTTGCATATAGTATCTTGCCCAAAAGTGTTATTATATGTGATATTTTTGAAAATTTACATAAGACAATTGACGAGTTCATTTGATCTAGAAATCTCCTTCTGCCCAAAGGTGTTGGGGTTTCGATAATCAATCTGTTTTGTTAACTAACTTGATTGTATGTTTTAAGAGTACCTACAGCGTGTTATATTGTCAACCCAAATGTAACTTTATAATGATGCATCTAGGCTCTTATCATAATAATGTTCATTTGATTTTGACTTTAATTACGGACCATCTAATTAGTAGCCCATGTTAATTAGATGAATATATTATCATCCATTGTTTACATGCACTATGTTTGGATGATATTAAACATGTTATTTTATGGTTCCACAGTTTTAAATGCCTAAGCTCTTTCGAGTCAATTGTTTGCTATTGAAACCTTAACTGTAAATAATTATGTGAGATGGAAATGAGATGTAGAAATAGCACTTGGTCTTTAGGGGTTGGTTTTTGCATGGAGAAGCAACTTTCGAAACCCACAAAATAAAAGCAATCCTGAATATATAGCTGAGTATGAAAAGTGGTAAATGGCTAATAAATTTTGTTTGAAAATTATTAAACGCTCTATATTCGATTCCATTATGAGTGCTATTCCGAATAATTAAAATGCTAAAGCTTTTGTGGATGCCATAATGGTGAGATTTGTTGAGTCTGATAAAGTTGAAACTGGAGATCTGATGGACAAACTAATGAATATGAGATATGATGGTATAAGTGGAGTTAGGGAGCATGTTATGAAGATGATTGATATATCTTTTAAATTAAAGGCTCCTAATATTCCCATTACAGAGCCTTTTTTGGTCTATCGTGTTCTAAATAGCTTTTCGAGCCAGTTTAATTAGCTGAAGGTTGCTTATAATGCTCAAAGAGATAAATGGGATTTGAATGACCTTATTGTTGTATGTTCCTAAGAGGAGTATATGTTGAGGCTTGAAAATGTCGAAACTGTGCTATTAGCTTTTCAGCCACCACAGAACAAGGGGTCTTTCTCATAACCATAAGTTAATTTCCACAAGGGCAACAAGTCACACCGCAATAAGCAGAATGAAAATTCTGGAGGTCACTCAAATGAATGATAAAGAAAAATGATCAATGTAAGTTATGCAAGAAGAAGGATCATTGGCAGAAATATTGTTTTAAGTTTAAGACTTGGTTGGAGAAGAAGAAGAGTTCCGCATGTATCTTCTTGGCCTTAGTTTGTTATGAGTCTTCTTTTATAGATGTTCCTTTGAATTCTTGGTGTTTAGACTTGGGAGCCAGTATTCATGTTGCGAATTCCTTGTAGGGGCTCACAAGCAAACGAAGGCCAAGTGAGAATGAAGTAAGCCTGTGTGTTGGGAATGAAGTTCTAGTGAATGTTGAGTTTATAGGAGTAGTGAAGTTGTCTTTGGAGTCATGTTTTCTCTTGTTTTAGCTAATACAGTTTTTGTACCATAAATGAGACGGAATTTAATTTCTATATCGAAACTTGATGCTTCTGGTTTTTCCTTTAAATTTTGGCAATGGAATGGTTGAATTGTTTTATGATTCTCGTTTGATTAGATGTGGACTCTTAATGTGATGTATATAAATTGTCTTTGACTTCTTTTGGTGAAGTCCCATGTTGTGGCACAAGCATTTGGGTCACATTTCAAAGGATAGGATGAAGAGATTGGTTAAAGTTGAGATACTTCCCTCTCCCGACTTCTCTGATTTTGATACTTGTGTGGATTGTATAAGAGGAAAGTTGACTAAATCCACTCTGAAATGTTCCACTAGGAGTGATGGTATTTTGGATTTAATACATATCGATATTAGTGGTCCTTAACCTTCCACCATATGTGGGATCAAATATTTTATAACTTTTATTGATGATTTATCGCGATATGGATATGTTTACTTGATTAATGATAAATTCCATGCACTTGAGAAATTCAAGATTTTCAGAATGGAGGTAGAGAAACAGTGTGGAAAAAGTAGTAAGATCTGACCGGGGTGGTGAGTACTATGGAAGTACGATGAGTCTGGTCAAAACATGGGTGATTTTGTAAAGTTTTTACAAGGATGTGGCATAGTTCCTCAATACACTATGCCAGGTACACCTAAACATAATGGCATTTCTGAAAGACGTAATCGGACTCTAAAAGATATGGTCAGGAACATGATGAGTAGAACAAATATAGTTGATGACTTCTGTTGGTTTTGTTGAAACAGTTGATCAATGTATCTATCTCAAAACCAGTGGGAGAGATTTTATCTTGTCATGTATGTTGATAATATTTTACTTGCTAGCAGTGACTTGGGGGTTACTTCATGAGGCAAAGAAAATGTTATCTGCTAATTTTGAGATAAAAGATCTTGGAGAAGCTATTCATGTGCTTGGCATTGAAATGCATCTTGATAGAAACAGTGGCGTGATAGGACTTTCTCAGAAGACTTATATACGACGTATTCTAGAAAGGTTCAATGTGCAGAAATGTGCACTTGGTGATGTACCTATCATAAAAGGGGATAAGTTTAACAAAACTCAATGTCCAAGGAATGAGTTAGAAAGAGAATCTGTGAAGATTATTCCATATGCTAGTGCTGTGGAGAGTTTGATGTATGCTCAAGTTTGCACTAGATCGGATATTGCTTATGCCGTCAGTGTTCTCAGTAGGTTTTAGTCGAATCCAGGGCAAGAGCATTGGAAAGCGGCTAAGAAAGTTATGAGATACTTAAAGAAAATTGAAAATTACATTCTCACTTTCCAGCGTTCAAATCACCTTGAGGTGGTAGGCTACTCAGATTTCGATTTTGCTAGATGTCAAGATGATTTGAAATCAACCTCATGTTATATTTTCATATGGGCTGGTGGTGCTATCTCGTGAAAAAGTGTTAAGCAGACTCTGGTGCTATCTTCTACTATGCAGAGTGAATTTGTGGTAAGTTATAGAGCTATAATTCAAGCCATTTGGTTAAGAAATTTTATTTTTGGGCTGAAAGTTGTTGACTCCATCTCGAGGCCAATCACTATTTATTGTAACAGAGGTGATGATTGCAAATCTTTTGACTAAGGGACTCGCTCCTAATGTTTTTAAGTCACGTGTTACTAATATAGGTATTGTGGAAACCTTTGATATTTTTGTTTAGTGGGATTTATTTTTGTAAGAGAATTACGCTTTGACTTGATCCGTTCACGGGGTACGTAGGCAACCCATATGTTTTTTGGGTACAACCCTTTCCAATAATAAAATATATTTTCCCTTATCCATAAATTATTTTGTGCATGCATTTGACTTATATCTTTTATTATGATATTATTTTGATCTCGAAATCTGGCGATTAAAACATAAGATGAGTCTCTTTTGAGACACGTGGCTTCATTCTGATTAGAAGCATTTTGAGGACCGATATAAATTAGCACAATTTTTTTCATCACATTTGGTGCTAAGTTCATACTGCATACTACCACATTGGTTGGAGGATGGGAATCAATGTCGATAAGGATGTTGACATTTGTAGCTGTAGAGTGGTCTTACATCGTTTGATTGGTGTAACGACTTCCATGTTCGATATTAACATTTTTGTTGGACCGGATCATGTTGTGTAAGGTGTTATTATTGCAGCTATACTTGTGTGGCCACCTATGTAGTCTGACCCAGAGGTTAAAAGTTTTGTTCTATAGCAATCAAATGTTTGCCCAAGTGGGAGAATGTTTGAATAATTCTATTATGTGGGCTTCCATTTGATTGCGAATTTTATATATTCTATGTATGGTTTGCAATAATACTGTGATTAAGTCCAATATGTTAGTGATCATCTGGGTCGTTGTACACCTTACGAGCTTTATTATTATAATGTGGTAATTTTTAGTATGCGGGTCGGAATTATGTAAAACCCAATTAGGGTTAGGTCGGTAATGAGACGACTTTATAATTTCATATATTAAGGCTAGGTCCCCTCTCTTCTCCATATTGTTTGACTTGCCCCATTGATGGCTGATTATTTAGAGGAGTAAGGAGATGAAGATCTAGCTGGTAATATTCATAAACAAAAATATCTTCCTCATGTATGAATTTCGAACCATCAATTAATATATGTGATTCTTATTCTTAGCATGATTATTGATTAATTACAACAGTACGATGTTGGACAAACTACTGTCTTTCTCTTTTGGCCCATTATTTCTCATTAAATTATAATTCATTTTTCTCTTTTCTATCAATCATACATTCTCCAATAAAATAATATTACACACCCAAAAAACTTTCCTTCTTTTTTAACTATACATTCTCCATGAAATTATTATTTCTCTCATTACAATTTGGAATAACGGGGGCCAAACGGGTGCTAAAGAATGTCTATTTCAGACAGAACGTTCAAAATGACTTATTTATTTTGGTTGTGAAACCTAAATCTTATCGAACAAGTTTCAAACACTAGTTCTAATGGGCTCAAGCGTCGGGAATCATGGCTAAATTTTTATTTTCCTAAACTGTTGTAACAAAGATTGAAAAACCTAGAAACTTGAAATCTATCATTGCTTAGAAAATTATCCAGATATTAGTAAAGAAGAAAAATCTGGAGAGCCCAAAAAGTTGTGGGCGAGTCAGCCAAAAAAGGCTCGACCCGCTAACATATTAGGTAGAATTTAGGTCATTGATTATTTACATTTTGCATATCATAAAAATAAACGGACTTTACATATTTTTTTAAATTTTGTATTAAGAAATTATTAAGGATGAGTGAAGATAATAATGGAGCACAAAGACAGGCTCCCAAATTAAATGTGAGGATCCTCTTTTACGACTTGCTACAGGCACCGTCACGTGGCCGAACTGGTTAAGTCGCGAATCCACTCTTACCGAACTGCCGGCCATAGAAGACGAGACCCTTGGATAATGTCTGAGGCTCAAATAATCCTAAGTGGTTGAGGTCGTGCAGAGATATTGAATTTATTACAAAAATCTTATTTGAATGATTGATGTGAAAAAGTGAATTCGTGTCTTGTCTTGTCAATAGGGTACAAGAGCATTAAATGCTTAGTGAAGTTAGGAGAGTCAATCGGATGACTAGGATTTGATGCCTCAATCGGGGAGATGAGATCACGTGTAACTTTATCTAAGGGTCACCATTCTATTTGTAACACTATAAATACCCCTACTATATAACAATTGAAGGCTAATGCAACTTTAAATACTCGAAACAATCTATTTTATTCTCTCATACTGATTCACAACAACTTCAAGTTAAGTTCATAGCGATCGGTTTTTATTATTCGATTGTATCCCAGATATCTTGTCGGAACTCGAACGAAAACGTCTCGTGTCGTTGAACTTTTCCCACGTCCCCTTTTGAGTGATCTCGATCGTTGATCTGTTGTTACATGTTAGATTTAGCTCACGCATGCACGAGTGGGCCCGACATCTGTTGTGTTTGTTTTTTGAGGTCAACACCTCTCATCTTTGTCTAGACGATCAGTTTCTGCTCATCCTTGGCATGATCTAGAGATTGGTATATTATTTCCAATTCGTTACCATATATTAATTTTCATTTTTAACGATCAAAACTTGTCTCTCGAAAATCGAACAAATAATGGTTCTGATTTCTTCGACCTGGCCAGGACCTGAAGCACCCCATATGATCAATGTTGTAAGCCAATTTTCCCCAACTCTTTCATCAATCAGATCAGATTTGATTTGATATATTGAATAACTGTCTCCGTATCCTCAATCGCATGCAGGTGATTGAGATACCCAAAGGAAGTAAAGTAAAATATGAACTTGACAAAAAATCTGGTCTCATCAAGGTGCCTAACTAATTAATCATTAAAATATCATTTTAATCAAATAATTAATTCTCGACTCTCGAGCTTGCTTATTCGTATGTAGGTTGATCGTATGTTGTATTCCCCGGTGGTGTATCCCCACAATTATGGTTTCATTCCTCGAACGCTATGTGAGGATAATGACTCAATCGATGTACTAGTACTTATGCAGGTATATTACGTTCCATGTGGATTAATTCTTCACTTTTGTTTTTTCCTCGATTAATTTCATTTTAGATCTACAGGAAATGTGGTCCCCAGTTGTTTTCTTCGGGCTAGGGCCATAGGACTGATGCCTATGATTGATCAGGTGCACACTGCACTTCACTACCAAACCGAAGCTGAAATATTATTTCCTGTTTCGCGAGTTTTTAATCCGCCAATAATTAAA
>CAIGRF010388365.1:0-10753 GCA_903798235.1 Fraxinus ornus | reverse complement strand
CTCGATATCGTCATATCTTCAACTCCTATTCCGGATCGTCTTTTGATTATTTGCAACTTAGCCCCCGAACTCTGATTTTCTTCAATTTTTATTCTTTTTCACCCATTTTCGCACACTTTTCATTCCATCCATCAATATAATCCTACAAGCACAAATTATATCGAATTAAGCCATATTTCAACATATCTATCGACAATAGTCCATGTTTTGTAATATAAATAAGTACGTAAAACACACTTATCAAATATTACTAAAAAAATGCTATCATGCAAAAACTTTTGAAGCCCATGCAGAATCAAGCTGGCTATTGGCACCCCCACCTATACTCCAAGAGGACAATTTTCCTCAAAGGAAAGATGAAGTGAAAAGTCAATGCATCTTCCCATTGCCACTTTAGGGATAGAAACCCCATGGAAAGAGAGGTGAGTATAGATATTTCAACAAACTATACCCAGGGAAACCCTGTTCAGTTTTTCTCCTAAATATGAACAAAGGCCTCAATGATCAGCCAACGCATTTGATTAGATTATCTCTTCACAAAGACCTAGGAATAGGTCACCTCAACCACTTCCGGAGCATAAAAATAGATCTCATGCCCCTCATGTGTATAGGCTGCATAAGTATATGCAAGGCCAAATTCAAGCCCTTTCTATCTAGAGAGATGAGAGGTGTACAAAATGATAGAAACCAAACAAGCCCATCCTAATCGCCTCTTCATTATCAAGTTGAGGAGGATGATGATTCAGATGGACCCCAAATGTCATGTGACCTAGATGATGATGACAATTTACCATTCTCCCAGCCCTTAAGAGATGCCTCGGTACCCAACCACTTTTTACCTCCAAGGATCCATAAAAATGATTGAAATGGTAACCTTGCGAAGCTCTTCAACAACTATAAGACTCGTATGAGTCTAAGAGGAGCCTTGTCGTAGTGAAATATAGAGCCTTCTACTTAACCCTGAGTAGAGCAGATGAAAGTATTAGAAGTTGGCCAGATCTTAAAAAGGCATTCTTGAAGTGATATGTAGCCAGTAAAGAGGGATAAACTCCCATCCACACCTCCAGGATAAGAGGCAGCAACCCAATGAGACACTGAAAATATTCTTTTCACACTTTACTACTAGAATGACTTATTGTGTACAAGTTTCTAATAAAGAAGTACTAACGGCCCTAAGAAGAGGACTCAACATGAATGCTTTCTTTTGAAAAGATGCGCTGAATGTCAACCTATCTACCTATGATCAACTATTAGAAATAATAAGCCACAACATTGTCAATGAAGAATTGATTGATCAATGCAATAGGGCAGCCATGAGACTCCCACCTACACAAAGGCAAAGGAAAAGAGACCTCACTTCTCACTTGGTAGATCACTAATGGAACCAGCTGGGCATGCAGTGGCACAAACATGTGGCCAAGCCCTTGTATCTGTCACACTAAATACTGTACCAGCTTTGTCCTATGAAAATATCACGCCAGTAGCCCTGAGGCAATCACATCATTCCAGATATAGAGAAAGAATGAGTGATCGAAGAAATGGGCCCTATTCTTATCACCAAAATTCCCAACATAATACTAAGGATTGCCCCTCCTTACCATACCACTCCAGAAGTGATTACATCCCAAGAAGGGATACGTCCCTGTGTAGACCTGCAAGGGATGAGGCCTGCATGAGCCTATACGGGAGTTAAACACCATCTTTGGAGGCCTGTATGTTCGAGGTGAACAAGAAATTCCCAAAGACATTATAATAGAGGTGAAAGACCCTCTAATGATAAGCCTCATAGTCAACAGCCATCCTAGAGATTCTAGAGATGCTCTTCCCATCATCTTCATCCAAGAAGACACAGTTGTTCTGCATTTACCCCTACTAAGTTACCTTGGTAGCAAGGGCCGTGGTGGATTGCAATGGATTTAAGCTCATGTTAGTGGATAATGGAAGCTAGTCAACATCTTATTTGGAGCCACATTCGAAAAAATGACTATAGATCTTGAGATCATCCCTATGACATCACCAGTATATGGGTTCATAGGAGATAGTATCATCCACATGGGTAAGATAACTTTGGCGGTGGAGATGGACATACCTCTGTTAGTGGTTCACCATTTCATGGAGTTCCTTATAGTCAATAATCGGTCCACCTATCACGGAGTACTAGGAAGATAACCCTGAAAAGAACTTTAGGCTATTACATCCATCCATCACATGATCATGAAGTTCCACACTGAACATGGCATTATCATTGGGGGCTAGAGAGTGTTACCTAAACTTTCTACAAAAGATCGAACCCCATGGTGTGAACATGGTCCTATTCGACACTACAATACTCGATACCCCTAAAGAAGGGCATACCACTAAATAAGGGGAAGACGTTGACATGATAGAAGCCTTGGAGAATGGATGACCCCTTGAATAAACGGTAATGATGATAGATGTCCCTGAAGGAGGGAGTAGTGCCTTTTAAGAAATGACATTTCATCATAAATGAAAACTCCCTGAACAAGGGATGACCCGTGAAAAAAGGGGGCCTCCGTGATGAATTGGACCTTAGGATTATGGAGTCTGACTCTCAAATGGTACCGATAGGAGAATTAGAAAGGTTCCTAGACCCACAGGATCCCAACAAAGTACTACATGTGGGCAAAGATCTACTTATCGAGACTAAGAAGAAGCTCAAACGATTTCTTTGCAAGAATTTAGACTTATTTGCATGGAAGCATGAGGATATGGTAGGCATCAACCCAAAGGTTAGTTGCCATCACCTTAAGATCGATCCTATATTTGTCCCGCATAGACAAAAGAAGAGAGCCCTCAACAAAGAAAGATATGAGAACTTGAAGGAAGAGGTTGAAAAGTTCATAGCCAACGGTTTTATCAGAGAAGCCACTTATCGCCAGTAGATCTCCTATCTGGTGCTAGTTAGGAAAACATTAAACAATAAATTTTGTTATGATATTTTGTGTTTTTCTTTATTTCTATTAAATATTTTCAATTTCACGACTCTATATTTATTTAATTCAGTATATGAAGGTTCAAATAAATTGAGGTTTTAAAATTTCAATTTAATATTTTTTGCTTCAAGTATGATTATGAAATGATATCAGTAACACCTTAAAATTCAAGTCAATAAATTTTGGGACGTTACATCATTTAGGCTGAAGAATGCTCGAGCCACTCATTAGAGGCTTATCAACAAGATGTTTGCCTACCTAATTGGAAAAACAATGAAGGTCTATGTTGATGATATACTGGTTAAGAAACTAAAGACTAAAAATCGTGTCAAAAACCTTGACAAAACTTTCCAAGTTTTACGAACCTATAGAATGAGATTGAACCCCCTCAAGTACACATTTGGTGTCGCCTCCGAAATTTTTTTTTAGGATACATGATCAATCAAAGAGGAATAGAAGCCAACCCCAAAAAGATCAAAGCTTTGATGGACATGAAATCCCTACAGAAGCCTAAGGAAGTTCAAAGCCTCATTGGACACATATTGGTTCTCAGCCGCTTTATCTTAAAGGCCACAGATAGGTGCCTTCCCTTCTTCAAAGTTCTCAAAGAAGGGAAGAAGTTTTAGTGGAATGAGGAGTACGAATAGGCCTTCCAAGGCCTGAAAAAGATCTTGGGATACGCCCCCTCCTCTCCAAGCCAAATACTGATAAATCCCTCTTAATTTATTTAGTTGTATCAGGAAAAGCCATCAGTTCAGTCCTTGTTAGAAATAGGGTAGCCACCAATTGCCTATTTATCATGTGAGTAAAGTTTTATTGCAAGTGAAGACCCGCTACCCAAAAATTGGCTCTCTACCTTGTGATCGCATCAAAAAAGTTAAGGGTGTATTTACAAGCCCACATTATACATGTATTCACAAACTACCCCCTTAAGCATGTGCTTCAAAGACCTAAGCTTCTAGAAGGTTAACGAAATGGGTTGTAGAACTCATTGAGTTCAATCCTGTATTTAAAGACAAAACTTTAATCAAGGGTCAAGCCCTAGTAGATTTTATAGTTGAATTTGCTAATGCCCTTGAAATAAATGAGACAATGGAGCTCATTGAGCATCCTATATGGAACCTTTTTGTGGATGGTTTTTCTAGAGAAATGAGTGCTCGAGCAAGAGTGGTCTTAGTGAGACCTGAAGGCCACAAGATCAATTGTACAGCAATGTTCGATTTCAAGGACTCCAATAATATTGTTGAATATGAAGCTCTCCTAGCTATCCTTGGATTAGCCAAGGAAATGTAAGTTAAAAGGCTATGTATAAGTAGAGATTCTCAATTGATGGTGAGCTAAGTCAACAATTTTACTACAAGGGACAAGGGTATGGCTGCATACCTCAATCTCTATCCATTGTCTTGATTTTACATTGCCCTCACAAGGCAATGTAAAATCAAGACCCGCTACCCAAAAATTGGCTCTCTACCTTGTGAGGGCATCAAAAAAGTTAAGGGTGTATTTACAAGCCCACATTATACATGTATTCACAAACTACCCCCTTAAGCAGGTGCTTCAAAGACCTAAGCTTCTAGAAGGTTAACGAAATAGGTTGTAGAACTCATTGAGTTCAATCCTGTATTTAAAGATAAAACTTTAATCAAGGGTCAAGCCCTAGTAGATTTTATAGTTGAATTTGCTAATGCCCTTGAAATAAATGAGACAATGGAGCTCATCGAGCCTCCTACATGGAACCTTTTTGTGGATGGTTTTTCTAGAGAAATGAGTGCTCGAGCAAGAGTGGTCTTAGTAAGACCTGAATGCCACAAGATCAATTGTGCAGCAATGTTCGATTTCAAGGACTCCAATAATATTGTTGAATATGAAGCTCTCCTAGCTATCCTTGGATTAGCTAAGGAAATGCAAGTTAAAAGGCTATGTATAAGTAGTGATTCTCAATTGATGGTGAGCTAAGTCAACAATTTTACTACAAGGGACAAAGGTATGGCTGCATACCTCAATCTCATAATGGACCTCATTCCATCATTTGAAAAATTCAAGCTGATACAGATCTCGCGATTAGAAAATACTATTGATGATGCCTTATCCAAATTGGACAATAGCAAAGATTCTGAACTACTCAAAATGGTACCCATTAAGCATATATCTAGCTCGTCTTCATCAAAGAAAGAAGAATTGATGTGGATCGAAAGTACCCCCAGATGCAACCCATCATCGCCTACCTCAAAGACCAAGCTCTGCCAGATAACAAAAAAGAGGCACATAAACTATAGAGTAGGGCTACCCACTTCGTCTTGTAGGACGACCTGCTCTACAAGAGAGGGTATTTCCCATCCCTGTTATGGTGTACTAGAGGTGGAGTGGAGACGTGAACTATATACTAAGAGAAATCCATGAAGAAGTGTGCAACAACCACTCTAGGAGGCCTGTATTGGCATGAAAATTCCTCAGGCAAGGGTACTACTAGCCTACTTTGAAAAAAGATGCAATAGATTTTATGCAGAAGTGTGATAAATATCATCGTTTCTCCAACATTCAGAGATAACGCACTCAAGAACTCATTGTAGTATTTAGCCCATGGCCCTTCACCAAGTAGTGAATTGATCTTATTTGGCCCCTGCCTAAAGAGAGAAGTAGTGTCGTCATGCGATTATCGTCATTGACTATTTCACTAAATAGGTCAAGGTCGAACCACTAGCTAAAATAACTGAAGCCAACAAATCTAAATTCATTTGAAAAAATACCATCTGTTGGTTTGGAATTTTCCACTTGATTGTATCAAATAATGAAGGATAACAAGAGGGTCAACGACCAATGCGATGAGCTGGGCATCAAGAAATATTTCTCAAAGCTTTATCATCCTAGGCAAATGGCCAAGTGGAGGGGGTCAATAAGCCAATCAAGTATACTTTAAAATGAAGCTTGACGCTTCAAAAGTGTCCTTAGTTGATAAGCTTCCCCAGGTATTATGGGCTATCCGAACCTACAATAGAACTGCCACTAGTTTTTCATGGCCTATGAAGCCTAAGCAATGAGCCTAGTAGAGGTAGGTTTTCCTTTACCTCATCATTTGCACTTTAATGAAATATCAAATGATGTTTTGAGAAGGAGTAAGCTCGACTTCTTTGATGAGAAGAGAGATGACTCACAGATTAAGCTCGCCTCTTAGCAGAGAAAAAGACCCACTACGACAACGCTAAAGTGAAGAAGATGAAGTCATTTTGATGAGGCGATCTCATATTAAAAAGGGTACTGGTCTCCTTGAAGGAACCAGGTGTGAGAACCTTTGGCCCCAACTTGGACGGTCCCCATTACATCTTGGAAGAATTATGCCCCGGGACTTACATGATTGAAAACCTAGATGAAAAGTCATAGCCTGATCCATGGATTATTGAACACTTGTATAAATATGCGAAAAGAAAACAACAAAGTTGATCAAAATAAAACTTCATTCTTAAAATAACTTTATAAGAGAGGCGATGTGCCTCGTGTTTACATTTAAAAGTGAAAAAGGAAGAGCCCATCCCTTGGTATCTGGTTTCGTTTCTTCATCTTTTTCTTCAAGCTCTTTGACGGAGTCCGCCTCTTAGGAAAGAGTGGCGGGGATTTCTGGAAAAAACTTCTCCTTCAGGGCCATAAGGTCCACTTCAAGATTTGTAGCTTCAAGCCTCTCTAATATCTCTTCGTATGCCCCTCCTTTAGTGAGCACCAAGGCCGTCTACTCTTCTATTTCATGGAAGTGTGCCTTGTACTCATGGATTGCAACATGCCTCACTTCAGCCACTCGTTGCTTCAGACTAGGAACCTCAAAACCTCAACTTAGGAGCTCCGCTCTATCTTTTCCTTGTTGGCTACCTTCAAAGAAGATGAGGCGATCCTTTGGAGGTTATCAAATTTTTCAACACGATTTGTAAAGTGGACTTCAGATTTAGAGAGGTGCACTTCATTCTCAAATTCCTCATTTTCAATGTTAAGGAAGGCCATCCTAGACTTTACCTTTGTGAGCTTTAACTCGTCCCCTTCAATCACTTTATTTACTTTGGAGGCCTCAACCAGCAGCTTTTAACCTCCTTGTCAGCCACATCCTCCCTTTGTAAGTTTTCTTGATTGGAGGTTTGAAAGCACCTCAGCTCCATTTGGGAACTTTAGATGAAGCCCATTGAGTGAGCTTGAAGAGCAAGGCCCATTACTTGGAGTAATGAAGCCAGTTAGATTTCAACATGGATCATTTCAAAACATGAAGGGTCCAGTTCATCTACTAGACCCCCCAAGAAGCTCCAAGCCTTTCCCCTCGAGGACTACTTCCTTAGCCCGCTCCTTGTCTTTTTGGTTCTCCAGGAGGCTCTCTTATTGCTCCTTGATCTCTTCTAGGTCCATTATTTGAATAGCAGTAGTGGCTCCACTGCCAAGGGCCTCTTCCTAAATTGCTCAATTTTGAACCGCCCCGTTGGAAGAAGAGGTAGGTCAGTATTTTTGGAGATAACCACCTTTTCTTCGTAGGCTTCTCCATAAGAGCTTCTTTGTTTTCTCCTTTTTCTTCTCATGAGAGATGCAGCCTAGAACATCTCTTTGAAACTTGTAATCCACAGTGCTAGTGCTCAGGGGCTTATTCTTCTTTACCTCGCATAGACACTGCAGGGCAAATAGGTCTGTCTTGGCATACACCTTCCTCTTGTGCTAATTTGCAATTGTATTAAAGGCATTAATACTTAGAAAAATATGCATAGCATTAACGAAGCCAAAATGCGATAGGCTATACCTTTTGAAGACTTCTTTTGTTGATAGAGAGGTTGCGGTTCGAAATAACATTAATGTACTGCCTCTACTCGATAGGAAGGCTGTAGATGAGTCTGACCACTATACACTCTTCTAGTTCGAGCTTGAATCGGTTAACTGTAGCTGCATACAAACGAAGTTAGCAAAAGGGATAATATGAAAGTACGTATGTACTAGTAAAGTAGAACTCATTGTACTCTTGGTATGGAACAGTAATTTTTGGCACCACATCGCCCTTTACTGTCTGCCATCAACCCCTAATCTAGAACTAGGAAGATTTCCAGTTCTTAATTAAAGAAAAAGTGTCCCAAACGAAGGGTGAATGTGAGCTCGGTGTTAATACAATGAAACCACTTATAGTCCTCACCCATAGCACAATTTTGAGGCTAAACTGGGGTTTGAAATACGTGAATCTCTTCGTCCCCATTGGCCATTTTCCACAAAAGAAAGGCCCCTAGTAACTAGCTTTGAGCATTTGGAAGGAGTTGGGTGGGGACAAGGTTGTATTGCCTGAAGACGTATCTAAAGAATGGGTGCAGACGCAATCTCAAACCTCCACAAAGAATCACTTCACTAATTGCAACTACACGTGCCTAGGAAAATAGGCTCATTCCTCAAGGGTTGGTACGAACAACTCTATAGTAGCGGGGATTCTAAACATCTCTTTATATTTGATTAGTTCATCCTCCATTGCACAGGTTGATGGCCCCCTATGACCTCCATGATCTTTTCAGTAGGAATCAAAGCAGGCAAATCCATCTCAACAGCTAAGGCACTAATGTCAATAAGTTATAATGTTTTATTAAAGTCGGGTTTCCTAGAAGTTGAGGCCATAAATGTTAAGAAAAGTCTAAAAATGTGGAAAACCAGAAAAACCTCCTAAGAGAAAGTTGTTTCTATAGCGATACTTATGAATAATCACTACATATGGTAAAAAAAAAAAAAGACTTATAATCTTGAGATTTAAGCCATAGTGCTATCTACATTATACAATTATAATCTTGAGACCCATTAATTTATTGTAAACACCAAAAGCATGTATGAAGTTCCTATAAATTTATTTAGTAGGATTTGTCTAGTTGAAATTGAAACTATGAAAATTATTCTAATAATTGCATCTCAAAAACGTGAAAATTATATAATTGACTAATGATACGAATTTTTAAGTAGATATAGTATCTTATAANGATTTGTCTTGTTGAAATTGAAACTATGAAAATTATTCTAATAATTGCATCTCAAAAACGTGAAAATTATATAATTGACTAATGATACGAATTATTAAGTAGATATAGTATCTTATAATTTTAGACGTTTGGTATGTATTATGTTAATTATTAATGATTAAGTCGTTAAAAATCTTAAATAATTTTAAAAATAAGAAAACGTTTTTTATGCCTAAACCTCTCATAGGCTCGCTTAAACGTGCAAAGTTTGAAGCTTCGCCTCCACGTCTAGCTACGCTTTACACTCTTTAGAACATTGACATCTCATCAATGTCATATCGTAGCGGAACCCCTACTACAAGCATTCAAATGCCAAGGCCATACCTTCGATTATTTTAGCCTTATGATGGGCTTCAACAGCTTGTAACGGCTTGCCCTCAACGCTAGGAAGGGCCTTAGCTTATTTTAGCCCTGTTACAGGCTTCAAAAAATTCTAACATCTCATCTTTAATGCCAGTGCCTTTTCTTAGCTTATTTCAACCTTGTAATAGGCTTCAACAGCTTATAACGGCTTGCCTACAATGCCAGGGCCTCACTTTAGCTTATTTCAATCCTGTGATAGGCTTTAATAGCTTCTAACGATTCATTCTTAATGCTAGGACCTCGCCTTAGCTTATTTCAGTCTTATGATAGGCTTCAACTACTTCTAACGGCTAGCCCCCAAAACAGGGCCTCTCCTTAACTTATTTTAGCTTTATGATAGGCTTCAACAGCTTCTAACGGCTCGTCCTCAATGCCAAGACATCGCTTTAGCTTATTTTAGCCTTATGATAGGCTTTAACAACTTCTAACAGCTCATCCTCAATATCAGGGCCTCACATTTTCTTATTTCAGCCTTTTAATAGGCTTCAATAGCTTCTAATGGCTCGCCCTCAATGTCAGGACCTTTCCTTAGCTTATTTCAGTCTTGCGATAGGCTTCAACAGCTTCTAATGGATCTCCCTCAATGTCGGGCCTCACCTTAGTTTATTTCAGCCTTGTGATGGCCTTCAACAATTCCTAACAGCTCACTCTTGACATCCGAACTTCATCGAGGTATGACTGTTCGATTTATTCATGGCATTGAGTTCTTTAATTATTTTTAAGTCCATAGCTTATATGAATAATTATATATGGACTTGGGAGACTTTGTACTGACTGAGTGTCCCTACCCATACCAGACTGATTTTTTGATCCAAAAATACAAAGTGGGACACATATACTCTGACCTTAAAGTCCACACATTATATGAATATTCATACATGGACTTAGGGGACTATTGTTACGCCTCATCAATGAGGCTCTTGATATGATCCGGGATGGCCTGAAAGCTACATGGAATTTGATGATTAACAAGAGTGGTCAATGGCAAGTTCGAGTATTTAAGGGGTTAATAAAAGCCATACAAATGCATGCTCGAGAAACGGGGCACATGGGATTGAAGAAAACATGTCAAAGTACAAGTTTCATGTTGGGCTCGGAAGACGAAACCAAATGGATCAACTCGGTTCAAGCAGCAAACGAGCAGCATGGATGGGCATAAATTTCAGCACGATTGTCGAATTTTCGCCCATGAGTACAATCATCATGAAATTTTGCACAAGGTACCTTTGGGCTTGCAGTCGCACAGAAATATGCCAAGAACAAGTTGGCAAAAAAATTTCAGTTTTTTTTTAGTTTCCTAGTTTGACTAAAATACAATCTTTTTAGCATCTTTTGTAATATTTGGAGTTATTGATTGAACACCGTGAACTTATCAAGTTAGTTCTTGTGGCATTCAACATCGGGTGTGGATCAACGTGTTGTGTAATCAAG